>JAYXIM010017715.1:0-73965 GCA_037575425.1 Anastrepha fraterculus
TGTCCATGCGTATGCTGATGATATACAATTGTACTTGTCCAGTCGTATTGGTCTCGTTGAAGATTTATGTTTAAAAATAAACAGTGATTTTCCAGCTATTTCTATTTTGGCTAATGATAACTCTTTATTTTTGAACGCGTCAAAGTCATATGTCTTGCCTATATGTAAAAGTGGGGTGTATGTTGACAATATCCGTAAATTGTGGATAGGTACTAACTAGCTCCCTTACCTATACGGATAAGGTAAAAAATTTGGTAAGCTGAGAGTCTCTGCAATATTCACGCCAGAGAAAACGAGGCGCAAATTAGTTCTCCAGCTAATAATGCCTCTCATTACCTACTCTGAGGTGGTATTCAGCAAACTTGACTCCACATCCTGCCATAAACTTAATGTGGTACCTGACAAAGAAGTTGATACCAGTAAGGTCTCGCAGACACAACAAATTCATCGTTCCAACATATAATTACTTAGCATCATCTATGTAGATTATTCTTCATTAACGCTGTTAAAGTGTGGAACTCATTACCCGACACTGTGAAAGCTGGACTTAACAGATTTTAGGGCATTAAATTTCTCTCTATATTTTGTAATTACTACTTTTGTTTTTTCTTTTCTAAATTCCTCTTTTCCTTTCCTTCTACTAAAGCCTTATCTTCTTATTATTATAGTTAAGGTACATATGCATGTATATTGGATTGATTTATTAATGAACTGGTGAATAAATTTAGACTAAGAAACTTTCATGTTAAAATCATTCTAGTTGTGGAAGAATATATTAATGTTGAAGTACTATTAAAAGACCTTAGTCTTAATCTGTACTATTAATATAAATAAATAAATAAACACTCATCTTCGCTAGAAAATAATTAAGCAGACAGAAAAAGTTTTTGGAAACAAAAGTAACCAGTTAAGGGGGCCTCTACTGTAAAACTTAAAAAAAATCGATTTTTTACTTTTTGTTGAAACATACTCAGAAACAACTCCAGAATGTTCCATGAAAATCTTAAAAAGAAATCTTGAATAGTTTTCAAGTTATAAAAGTTTTAGCAAAGCAGGTATAAACTGAGCGCTCGAGCGGTTTACGGTCATATGCTGTAAGTATGAAAAATTGTTTAAGCGTGTTTTTCTCGAAACCACGTTTTCAAAATTGCCCACATCACAGCTCCGTGAAAAATTAACATATCAAGCTCAAACTTTCATAGTATATTTTTAACAATATTTACTAGTTTTTAAAGCTATGGTGGGAAAAAATTTATTATTTATAACCCCTTTTTTAATAACAAAATGACAACAAAAAAAAAATGTCGATTTTTTAAAAAACTTCAAAAATTTTACAAAAAAAATTTTTTTTTGCAAGTAATAGGCTTAACAACTAAAAATAATGATATATAATAAAAAAAAATTTGGTTTTTTTCATTTCAGATTTTTTTAAATGCGCGACAGTGTGGGCAGATTTCAAAAGGCGTTTCGGGGGAGCGGCTGTACAGCTGCCATTTTGAAATGAAAATAAATTTAAAAAATTTTTTTGTACACTCAAGACCTGTGTTTATGTAACCCTAAACTTTTTTTTACTAATTAAATTAATACAAGTATGAAAACAAAATCCATGAAAATTTGATTTTTACAGTAGAATCCCCCCTTAAAGGGTTAAGCGCATTACACTGAAAAACACCAATTTTTTTAATTTTTCCTAGTGTCTGTACCATTTAACTCTAGACATAAGTAAATAATCCAAACAATCCGGTTTAATCCAAGCAGTTAACGTGATAATTTTTATGCAAAGAAATATTTTTTTCGTTACTCAAATGCGCACACCTTGAGATATGTACCAAATTGCGTTTTTTTTTTTACTGTTGACGCCAAAACTGTTTTATATTTTAATACTTTGTCTTGCTCCACTACTCTACAAAAAGTACAAACAAAAGCCTATAGTACGCGAAACTGCCGAAAAAAATGGAGTAAAACTGCACAAAACAATACCAAGCCGGATCTTCGGCGCGTAAGCAGCTAAGTACACAGCTGGATAAATATGTAGGTTGGTAGGAAGTGAAAACCGGAAAACCGCACAAAACAAGTGAAATTTAAATATGATTCAGTCCCACTTACAGTCTTACTTACAGACATACGTATATGAAATTGCAATTGTGCATACATACATACATACATACAAGTGTGTACAGTAAAATTGTTTAAGAAAGGCATCTGAGTAATTGTTCAAAGTTTAAGTGAGAGGAGTTGAATATTTTTCAACATTTAACCGCCTATCTATGACAAATACATTCATACGTGTGTGAAATCTCGAGCGACTAAAAAGTCTTAGCGCTTTCTACGTTTCGATAAGAAAAAACACAATTTTATGGTTTGAAGTATACCTTATTATTCCGTATAGTCTCGATGAACATTAATACACTTGTTTTAACGAGATTCCAATTTATGAATTGCATCCTTGAAGTGAGAATCTGAAAGAGCTGCAAAATATGCTTCCACAGCTGTTACGACCTGATCATTTAATGAAAAACGCTTTGCAAGCATGATTTTTGTTAGGTCTAGAAATAGATGGAAGTCGCTAGGGGCCAAATTTGGTAAATACATTTAAATTATAAATATAAATTAGAACTTTAATTCACGAACGACAAAATGCTCTTGTGGTACCATTGACACCGTGCATTGTCCTGATGAAAAAGAATTTTTTTGTTTTGCAAACTGGGTATTTTTCACGATTTTTCCCCTTCAGCTAGTGTAAAAGGTTATAATAATATTCAGAATTTATTGTTTTGCCTCCTTGCAAGTAATCCACAAACAAAATTCCTTTCGCATTCCAAAAAACTGATGGTAACACCTTCTTGGTCGATTTCTTGATGAGAACTCGTTTCGGAGCCGAAGAACCAGGTTTACACCACTCTTTAGCATTTCGCTTCTACTAAATCTCTTTTAGTCACTCGATGATTTACCAATGCGACATCCTGTATTTTTTCTACGATTTCTGGTGTTGCTGCTGTTTTTGGATGCCCTTGACGTGGATCGGTTTCAAGGCTTGTACGACTACGTTTAAATTCAGCAACCTATCTTTCAACTGTACAAAATGATGGCGAAAAGTCCTTATACACTTTCAGCATTCGTTCATAAATTGCCTTTGCCAACCTTCCAAAAATAAAAATTCAATCACTGCACGATATTTGATTTTTTCAATTGTAAAAAATACTGTGACACGTCGATACTAAAAGGCTTGTACACAAGGAATGAATTGACAGATTGAATTGAAGCTTCACATTCGTTCATATGAAGAGTGTACCAACTAGTAACAACGCCCTCTCTTATCGAGACGTAGTTCGGAGTGCTACAAATTTGGACTAATCCTGGTAAATATAACATAACCTCTTTCAATTTAAAATCTTGACCTCTATAAATTATGACCTCTTTCTTTTTGAAATCCTAAGATATGGTATAGAATTGCTTATATTTCGTCTAATAAGAAACTTTAAAGAAAGCTGTGTAATTCTTTAAACTAAAAACTGGCATGTCGCAGCTTATTTTTAAGTATAAATTTGCTACACGTAGCTAAGAAAATATGATTACCCTCATTTTATACAATTTTGAAATAATATTAAAGTTATTAAATGTTCCTTAAATGAGGTAATGACTATTATAGTGCACCAAAATCATACGCCTGCTATATAAGGTTACCTTCTTCCTAGTGTAGATTTCCTTATTTGTTCTATAATAAAGGGTGGTTAAATTTCAAGGGCCGATGTTGAATGTGAACCACACCTAAACGTCAACGACACCGTTGGACTTCATTCTTTGGGGTTATTTGAAAGAAAAGGTGTACGTCGATAAGCCAGCAACAATTCAAGAGCTAATGGATAAGATAATTCGGCAATTTAACGGCATAGAACCTCAAACCTCAGCGTCATCGAAAATTTGGACCATCGGATGGAGTGTGCCGCCGAGGCCGCGGTGGCTATTTGACCGATATTTTGTTCCATACGTAATTGAACCATACCAATATTATCATAATAAAGATAAATGATAATAATTTCTGAAAAAAATTGTATTTTATTTAAAATCAACATCGGCCCTTGAAACTTAACCACCCTTTATAAAATATCTATCTATTTTTTTCTGTAGAATCACTTACAAATATGCAAATTTAATTGGAAATCAGTGCTTGAAATACATGTACAGACTTATACAAATACATTTTTATTAGTGCAAAGGGTGTGCCATTAGTTGGTTCCTTGTTAAGAATATTTTAAAAAATACTGTTCAATTTTTTCCAATAATTTTTGTTTCATTGAAAGAGTTTAGATTAATTAAATGGCGCTCTCGGCTAGATTTCCATAAAGAAAAAATATTGATTACGCGCTTGAATCGCTTCCAAATTATAGGCATAACTACAACTTGTATTAGAAATCGATAAAAAAATACTCCAACGGTCTCATACCTTAGGGCTGTGGCGATCAATTGTCATTGCCAAAGTTGGCTGATAATACGATTACTGGACATGCTCCGTCTAGATAAACTCCAAGACTGGATGAACTGGTGACCCAGTGTGCGAACGATTATCCAAGTTTAAATTTTAATTCATAAAAAGCCGATAATAATGGCTCTGTAATCCAAATAGCATTTATGGGGAACATTTATGCTGTTACAACAACAATGAAAAATCAGTTATGACACTGTCCTCAAACTCTACACCAAACTGCCATTCTCTGCAGACGCATTTGCTTCTTGATAATAGCGTTTGGGGTTTTAAATCTCTAGATGCGCCTATTTTGTTTACTAACTTTGTCGCCGACATGAAAATGCGTATCGTCTGAAACTCCTCTACAATAAAATCACAGTCGGAATGACGCAGTTTCAAGTTTTGAAGAGTAAATTTGCACTATTCCGAAACGTGTAAAACGATTGATTCCGATACAGAGTTTTTTTTACGGAAGTGTACTCATATACCATCTGTATACACAGGTGCAAAGATCAACTTAGGCAAAAACCTCCGGAATAAGCAAGTTTAAATTCTAAGCAATAGTTAGATGGCACTCAAGGCATTGCGAACCTGGGAAGTTAAGTCCTCACTGGTCCTTGAGTGTATCAATGATAATAATCAAAGATGTGTTTAGAAAGCACATAACCCACCCTAAGGATAAACTGAGAATGCTTATGGGCATTTTTCCAGGCCATTGCGCTGTCATCTGCGCAGGTTGGGTATATGGTCCACTTGGCCCCCGTCGTTTCTGCAATCAATTCCCGGATACTCCATTATACCTCTTCGAGAATTTGACGTTATAGGGTGGAGAAGGTTGAGACATCTCGATCAGATGCATCCAAAAAAAGGCATATGGTATACGCTCAGCCCAACCCTACTCTATTTTAAGTTTAATAAGGGAACTGGGTTCGGATGAGGTAATGCAATGAGTAGAGGGCATAAAAGATTATGAGGCCGAAATGCAAACCTCACATTTTATTCACATTCAATTGAGTTTGGACTACTTCTTTGAGCGTGCGAATATGTAACAAAAAAGAATATGTTGGCGCACCCTGTATATACATACATATGTATATTTTGCATACATTGTTTACTTGCATAAGTCAACGTTTAGTACTAATTCGACTTGCGTGTTTTCCAAGCCACCGACTCTGACCTCACCGAGGCGTAAAAAAACAAAATTAAACCTCAATAAAGACAGCGAGATGATGCATATAATGCAGTTTGAATCGGCATGCGATAAGAAAGCTGCCCTGCCCTTATCAGCATTTTACAGTGAAGTAAGCCGGCATTGAATGTGGCATATAAACTTTCTTTTTTTCTGAAAAGGAAGATTCTTGAAAATATCATCATAAGGTTATAAATTCCTTTTGATTGAATTAGAGAGTTCGATCGAAATCAATCATTGGATTTTTTATTCTTATCGAATTTAGTGTGTAGAGGATTAAAGTGGGAAATCCATGGCAAAATTTTTTTGTTATCATACATTTGAGGTGCTTTTTCGCCTTTAGACATCGAAAATATTTACAAGCAGACCCGCAAGCGCGAGAAGAAGAATAAAAAAAATGAAGAAAGGAGAAGTATGGTAAACCATTAGACCAGCTGCTCAAGAAGGCTTTTACTCTCTCAACTGCATTGATTATTAAATATTCAGAGATTTAAGGCTACTCACTTATTCGACGCATGCTACTTTATTTATTTTTTCTATCCCACAATAAAGGGGCAATTATTCCTTCTGTAAATACAAAATCAGATTCATTTTTATTTTAATCAGAAAAAACAACAAATGGGCGCTTACACTTGGAAAAGTTTACCGAGTTAGCCGAATAATGAATATTCGTACCACTTTAACGAATTCGGTGTGAAACCCCTAATGTGACTTCGAATTGCCATTAAAATGTTTTTATAGCGCGATTTATGATTCATGAATTATATACATAAAGTTCATATTTATCTAATTGAATATTTGATGCACTTCAAGTCGAATAAAGTATCGATTATAAATTTAAGGTAAACAAATCGATATGTACGAGTTCTTTTTGTCCAAATACGTATGTACCAATATTGTATATGAGTTTACGTGTACTGCTTATTTAAACAGTTCCTTTAAATGCAACTAAATATACATGCACGTTTCATTCCGCACAAGTTAATTGAGGACTAAAAATTGCTCAGAATTCAACATTCGAAAGACCTCACTGAAGAGGCGAGAAAATACTTCCTTTACAACATTGTAACTAGTGATGAAACCTGGTGTTTCCAACATGAATCTGAAACTAAGCGTCAAAGTGTCGAATGGAAGGCCCCAGAAGAGCTACCACCCACAAAATCGCGTTTGGAGAAGTCAAATATCAAGTCGATGCTCATTTGTTCTTACGATTCCAAGGGAGTGGCCCCCCACAAAGTGGCGTTTTAAAACGTTTGTTGTATCGCATTCATCGAATTCGCCCTGAATACCGCGAAGGAGGAAGCTGGCGCCTATTGCATGATAATGCACCATCTCAACGATTCACTCTTGTGACTGATTTTTGGGTTTGTACCGATATCCTGAAGGACATTCCGGTCAATGACCTGAAACACTCTTTCGAAAAGCTTTTAGGTCGCGCAAAACAGTGTATCGAGGCCAGAGGGGACTATTCTGAATAAATAAACTCGAAGTTATCAGAACGAAGCTCCTGTCGTTTCTATTTTAGCTCAGCCTTGTTTATTTTGGACTTGACCTTGTATATATACATATATACATAGGTATATATATAATTGGCGCGTGCACCTTTTTTGAGTGTTTGGCTGAGCTCCTCCTCCTATTTGTGACGTGCATCTTGATGTTGTTCCACAAATGGAGAGACTTACAGTTTCAGCCGACTCCGAACAGCAGATAATTTTTATGAGGAGATTTTACACACCAACTCATTCGGCTACGGCGGACTTCTATCAACATTGCATATAAATATATAATACGAGTCTATATAGGTTGCATAAGTTGGATGATGGAAAAGTATTGAGAATCAAATCTATTAACCAGTAGAGAAATCCAAGTTTCTGCGCCATTTTAATATTTCGTCTGTCAATAATTACGCTAAAGCCAAACAAAAAATTGGTTTAATACCGTTATAATCAGCATAAAAATTCTATCAATACTCATATTGTTCTTTTAGCGAAGTGGTGTGTATTCATTACTTATACCTAAAACACTTTTCAAATATGTTTTGGAATGACATTTCCTTTATATTACTTTCAAAAATATATCGTTTATGATATGTGCAATAAAAGGCATGAAAGTACAATATGTAATCTCCAAGCTATGCTTGAGTTTTTCACTGCTCTAGTGGCTTAACCCCTTAGTTTCGTATTCTTAGAAGCCAAGCGAGATGTTAGTTAATAAAACACGATTAGTACAAATTTTAGTACTTTTCTCGTTAGATTTCATGGAATTAAACCACCTTTCATTTTATATGTTACACGTTATATCTGCATCTCGACCCACTGTAGACGTTTTTGGCGATAGTACAGCTTGGAATTGCAATTGTCGGCTATTGTAATTGCTTCGTCGAGGCTACTTTGGAGCATTTGTAATGCTACTTTGGTAACTGCATGGGGAAATGCCCACCATGAAACGACAAGAAAAGACAATAATAATAAAAATAAATAAAAAAAAGCAAAGCTATCTCGCACACACATACACCCACTATTGCATTGGTATGTGCAAGAGCACGTACGTATGCATATACATACATGTGTTGTGCATGGAGAGGCTTGTGAAGCGCACTTCAAGCGCAGATACAGGTATTGAGTAAGTTGAGGTTTTCCCCAAAAAATTCCTAAATCACTGCAAAGCGCACGAAAGTCAGAGCATTCGGCCTCCACGAGCATGCGACGCGAGCGGATATGAAACACACAATAATATACACACAATAATATGCATTTACTTAACTTACGATTCAATAGCAATTCACCGATTAAAAGTTGCAAGGTTTTTTTTGTTGCTTGCAGAAATTAAAAAAATAATAATAATGATATGTAATAATGAAGCTTATGAATTTGTATAAGTACGTGGAGTGATTTATACGAAAAATATATGTAATAAAGTAGTTGCTTTTTTACTATTTTCTTATTGCTGATATGTATGTGCAATATATTTTTAAATTTCTATATAATATTTTTGTTTTGGTTGGCACCAGTCGCTAGCGGCTCAGAGTAGATTGGTGATGGTTGCTTACTTTGGACTGTTGGCTTTTGCTTGTTGCTTATTTGTTGTGATGATATAAGTAGCCCGTTGAACCGGTCAATCGTCCTCTCACTTGCACAATAACAATTAAAAGATTTCGTGTAGTTGCTCCAAAATGGCAAAAATAATTACTTAAAACAATTTTTATGTCCGAATCGATTTGCACAAATAAATTGAAGTTTTTGATATTTCGTTTTTCTTTTTCGAATTGCTTTCTAAATTTGGCTTTTGTCACCTTTACGGACTAAAGTCAAAAGTTGATTTATTTTCCACTTTCACCTTACACGTTTTCTAAAACATACTCAATTCAACAAATGCTCACGTCTGACTGAAGCGTTATAGTGGCTAATGTTAAGTTCATACCTCGCAGGCTTATCTTGGTTTATTGTGTTGTGGGCTGATTGGAAGCCGAGCTTTGAGCTTTTATGGTTGGCAACCGTATACGAGCAGATTGAAGCATACTGAGAGAAAGATTTTGGAAATTTGTCATAGAAGCAGCTCTCTTAAATATATTTATATATATATATGTTTATGTATGTATATATTTTTGGTTTTATTAGAGAATTATTGAGTGTAAAATATATATGTATGTAAGCAGAGCTTGCAATTGAGATTGACTTCATTAGATCCTTTTAAGTAGCTTTTCAATGCGATATAATTCGTAGATGTTACCATAATTATTTGAGAAAATAATTTTTTTATTTACAGCGGTAATTTGATGATAAGAATTACTAATTCTACAATTTATGAGTAATAAATTACATTTTCTAAGTGTGAAATTTTCGATGTTATTTAGGTATAATTAGGACCCTTTTTTGGGAATTACTCGACGAATGAAATCTTTCAAGAGTTCATTACGGATTAATACCAAAATCTAAAGCTAACAGAGCACTTGTTCATCCAATTGGAGAAATAAGCGAGAAATCAAAGCAATTTTTCCATTTTTTTTTTTCAAAAAAATGTACTGATGTCATACCTATTTATACGTTTTGGAGTAATAAAGTAATATGATAAATAAATCGCACACTGTGATTGCTCGCTTATCAGGATAAAACATTATAATAAGTTCACATCTAAGTAGATTATCTACTTTTTGGAGCTTAATCCGTAACTATTATAAAAACCCATTACAAAATTTCTCATTACCCATACAAAATTTCTCTCCCGAAATGTGAGATCATAAAATAATCCTAGATTATTATCATACTTTTTTACATACAACCCTGTGTTGTTGATAATTATTTTTACGAATGTAAGGAGAAACGTCAAAGAAAAAACTAAATAAAATGGACGCCGGCAAGGAAAACTGGTCTGTAAACATAATTCTAATACAATTTTTGTTAAATATTATTAATTATGCATTCATATTACAGAAAAAAGCGTGTGCCTATAAACGCTTTGTCCGCTTATTACTTATAATAAAGTGTAATATAAAATTTCGTATGCGTTTTGCTGCCATCATTTTTTGAAACCTCAGTAAACGCCGTTTACGGATTCCTCCAACTGTTTATTATTAGCAGCCAATTGCGCAGTTAAATTAACTATTCCTTCTCCTTGCCTTTTATTCATGTCGTTAATAATAGAAGAATCCCAAAACTTCAAAATATTCCACCGAAGCCATGTGTATGGAAAAAAACCTTTCAAAACAGTATTGAAAACTGATTGTCAATTTTGCAGTTAATCTGCCATATGTGAACGGGTAGATTAATTTCGTGGATTTATTGCTAATTACTGCATATGTGAACGTAACCCTTTTGCTTTCATTTGTAACCCTTTTGCTTTCAGCAAACATTTGTTTTGTTAGTGTAAATTATATTCGAGACTTCTTATCGACAATTAAAGTGCATCAATTAGGAAAACAGAGAATTGAAAAAAAAATAATAATGTTGGGACACTAAAAGAAATTATGTGCAAGCTGACAGTGCAACACTTGCAAATTTTTCAATTAGTTCTCTGGTGGAGCTAAATTCGGTAAAGGTATTGAATGTTTTTTTTTTAATATATTTTTGAATTTTTATATAAAATTTATGCGCGTTAAAATCAAATTTGAAAAGTATAATCGAATGTTTTTCGGGACAACATTTTATCAAACTGAAATGGATGTCTAGAAGAACAAAATAACGATAAATAAATACAAATTGTTTAACTTTTTATTTTATAATATAGATTTTGAAAAATTTACCGGACTGTCATTTCGGAAATGCAAGGCAACTTTTTACTTATTTACTAAAATATGCTACGAATCTGAATCCGAATTCTTCACATATAATAATTGTACATTTAATTAATTTTTTTTTTCGTTTATTTGCAATCTATTTTTAAAATAATAAGCAAATTATCTAACTATTAACAATTTGACTTATATTATTGAGCTCCATTGAGGTCAATAATAATATATATGTATACTACGATTAATGTACACTTATATTCAGACTTATGTGTTAGATTTTAATACATTTTAATATTAGATTTATCTATTAGGTTCTGAATGGAATGTCTAATACATGATGTCTTTTAAGTCTATTAATTTCATTAGTTTCATCAAGTAATGCAATTGCTAGCGGGTTATCGTGATAACTTAATCTCTGTAAATATTTTGTGGTAATTTTTTTAATTTCATCTTTTATAAAGGGAATTTTTAGATCAGTATGTATGGCTTTATTTGTGACGAACCAGGGTGCACTTGTGATAAGCCTTAAAGTTTTTGACTGATATCTTTGCAGAATTTCTATGTTAGAATTGCAAGCAGTTCCCCACAGTTGTACTGCGTAGGTCCATACTGGCTTTAGTATAGCCTTATATATTAATATTTTGTTATTTAGATTAAGTGTTGATTTTGGTCCTAGTAGCCAGTAAAGTTTGTTTGTTTTTATCTTTAACTGGGTTTTTTTTGCTTGAATATGGCATTTCCAGGTTAGCCGTTTGTCCAAATGTATGCCAAGGTATTTGACCGTATCATGTTTGGGAATTATATTACCATTTAGATAGAGTGAAGGGCATTCTTTCCGTCTCAATGAAAACAAAACATGCACAGATTTGTTTGTGTTAACTTTTAATTTCCATCGGTCCAGCCACGTCTGTATCTCGTTTAGTTCTATCTGAACTAGATTGGTTGCATCAATTGGGGACGGACTTGAAGCTAGTATAGCGGTGTCATCAGCGTATGTAGCCATTAGGACATTTTCGGTTTCGGGTATGTCAGATGTAAAAATCGTATAAAGTATAGGACCGAGTACGCTACCCTGTGGTACTCCAGCTTTTATGTATCTAATATCAGTTATTTCTTCATTTACCTTAACGTAAAATGATCTTTCGGTGAGGTAAGACTTTAGTGTTAGATAAAATGGTGCAGGAAGTATTTTTTTTAATTTATATAACAGGCCTTGATGCCATACTTTGTCGAATGCCTTTTGTACATCCAAAAATACGGCTGAACAATATTCCCTTCGTTCAAAGGAGTCGGTTATGAAATTAACAACACGGTGACATTGTTCAGGTGTACCATGGTATCGGCGAAAACCAAATTGATGTTCGGGTATGACCTTATTTTCTTTCAGTATTGGGAATACTCTGCGCAAAAATAGTCTTTCGAATATTTTGGAGAATATTGTCAATAAGCTGATTGGTCTGTAAGAGGATATTTGATTTTCAGGTTTTGCCGGTTTAAGGACCATAACTATTTCGGCGCACTTCCACTGTGTAGGAAAATAGTTTAATCTTAATATTGAGTTATATAACAGAGTTAAGAACATAACTCCTTTTTTCGGCAAACACTTGGCTACTTTGGCGTCAATTTTATCATATCCAGGAGATTTGTTGTTACACAGGTTTTTAATTTCAGAGCGAATTTCATTCGGTGTAATATGTTTGATCGGTAGAGATAGTTGACATGGGGTATCGAGAAATGCTAACACATCATCATCGTTGTTGCTTTGGTTTATAAACGGAGAAAACATTGCCTCTAAATATCTAGCATATGCATAAGCCTTACTCTTGTCTGTCCTACACCAAACGTTGCCACAATCTTTTATAGGCGCATTTCTCCATTTTCATTCTGCTCGATTTTCACCACTGAAGCAACCGCTATATTACAAGCTATATTACAATACTGCGCCAAAAACAAGGGTAAACACATAATTTGCTTCGACAGCTTGTCCTGTTTCCAAGCCATCCAAAACCACAACAAGTCAAGCAAAATCATCGACTGTATTAAAAACATACTCATTTCCCCCGGAGCAGCATCAAAATTATGTGGATACCTGAGCACTCTAGCATCCAGGGTAACACACTGACAGATACAATTGTCAAGAACATTTCCGTTACACCAACAGTCACATCCGAAGTCATCCTACTCAGCGACATATATCGACTTATTCATAAACAAAGTTACTTTGTGAATGGTCGTACTGTAAGCACCATTAATCGAACATTAACCCCAAACGTACAAAATCTGCCTATCCATCATCGGTACCCACCAACCACATTACGCCATACACACGGCTCCGTATTGGGCATACCATAATAACTAGCACACGCCTATTACACGGTAGTATATTCAACACCTGCCCCTTCTGCCAAGCCACAGCCAGTGTGAATCACCTACTGGTATCCTGCCCAGAACTTGCTTATCAAAGACATCACCACTTCAGCAACAGAGATCCACTTCAACTTTTAAAATATGCCTCTGAAGATAACCTAAAAAAAATTACACATTTCACTGACCTACTCCGTCGTATCTGATCCAACAACACACATCATAAGGCAGCTCTTGTTATTGTTGTAGCAGCAGAAACATTCCCGATGCATGTACAGGGAATGCTGCTGGAGTGGCAGTCCTTGTCCGGATATAAATCGTTCCGGTAACGTAGAACCGACTGACGTGGGAACGCCAGCCAGTCGAAAGCCTTAGCTGCTACCGCTGTATTTGCTTGAGTTTACTAATAATTTTATTATCACGTAAGCTTTAAAAAAATAAAATAAAATAAAATTTAAAAAAAAAAGATTCCGTAACCAGCTTTTCATAAAACAGCTTTTTTGGACGTAAAGAAAATTGCTTCCTTCTTTTTCGTTTCTGATTTCAAAAGAATACTCGCGCTAGGAGCTCATTAGGACTGCTCGAGTGATAAAAAGGAGTATAAAATGCATGAGGTCAGAGATTTATGGGGTAAACTATATGTGAAAGTGGTGTCTGAGCGTATTAGATTGCAGCTTTATTTATAATAACTGGAGTATAAAACTGCCGTTCGTAAGAACAGAAGCAATGCACACCTGCCTTACTACTGTGATGGATGTAGTGATCGAACTGACTTGGCTGCAGACGGATATTTGGACCTAAAATAAAACTATCGCTGTCAATGGAGAGTTTTCTTATTATCTGCCAAGTGGAAGTATATGCCATCTGTCTATGTGCAGATATAAACCTGAATAGAAACTTCTGCAATAAGAGGATATACATTTTAAATTGATTTCAATGCCTTATCATCCTTTGATATTAAATCCTAACTAGTATTGGCGTGTGTTAACTATTAGACGCGTGTGATTGCATGCAACTTATGTATGATATATGGGGCGCGGAGCTCAAGGGAATACCCGAAAACGTGCTAGCTGATGCATTGGCTGAAGGGTCTGCTACTTCAAACCCAATAGCCATCAAGAAGCTCAGAGGTGAAAAGCTAAGGATAGCATCAAACTCATGATGGCACCAAACTGTGTGCTACGCCAAGGAAAGACTTTACTGAGAGGGTATAATCAGAAGATATTTAAACATCTCATGAACCTCCTCAAGAACAAATTAAGAATACTCACATGCTGCCGACTCTGCAATCTGGCCCCAGAACCACAAAAATTACACTTGCTTCCCAAATACGATGCTATGAAAAGAAGTAACAATCGGTAATACAATATGTCGAAGTAAGTAAGAAGAAGAGGCGCATGCACTGGGGCTGGGTGAGATATTGTGAAAAGTAGGGAGTGGGAAAAGTATGATATCTATCTAACGAATTAAGAATGCCATTTAATGCCATAGAATAAACGCGAGAGGGCTGAATTTGGCAAAGAATCAAAAATCGTCCATTGTGATATCAATAGGAAAAAGAACCAAACAGGTAGAAAAAGAAAAATGGGGCATTGGATTAGACGACGACGACAAACAGTGGCTAATTACGTTTGTATTAACCACTTCAAGCTACTGATGAAACTCATCAGGTGTGTGATATTTAAGCTCGCAATATCCGCAGGAGTAGCAAAAAAGTGAGATTCCAGATGTCAAAATCTTTGCCCGACGGAAGCAGGGCATTAGATAAGAAGGTGCTGACATGATTATACCTCATTCTCTTGACAGCTCCTGCAGAAATTACTTGAACCTGTCCCAAATCTCACCTAGGAGATGATTGACAATTTCTAGTTCTTCGACGTGAAAACTGCATAACTTGCTGGGGATCAAATGAGGCCGAGTTCTGCAGTATGTCTGCTTATCTTGGGTAGAGATTGGCAACAAACCATTACACGTTCAGTTGACCTGAGTAAACCCAAAGCAGGCCAGCATATCTATACCAGTTTCCATTTAAAAAATTCTTCAATTTCAAGCCACATTCAACAGGTAATAGCAATAAATTTGGTAATTTAGCTTGCTCCCTAAATAGAAAAAATAGAATCAGTTGCTCTTCTAAAACTACCTGACCAATATGCTTCGTTCGATTTGTAATATTTATGATTGCATTCGAAAAAGCAGTATAATTTTAGTGGTCATATTAGGTGACGAAAAGGGGATTTACATTAGAGTATAGTCTGATTGGTATGTGCTTGGGTGTAAGGTGAATGGTTCACCAAATTCTTCCCAGTACTTCGTGAGACACGAAATCGTTTATGCGAATATTTAAAAACGTTTGTGAAGAACCTTTGAAGATGCCAGGCAGTTAATTTCCAATATTGCTTTTTTTAACTTTATTTAATTTTCTTCAGAATTCAGCGACCTTATGGTTTTTCTAAGTTGGATTAGAGTTATTTATATTGTAATTTTTATGTTGCATTTTTGTTTGTGGTTTTCCTTTAATTCAATACAGACAGTGGCTCAATAAAGACCTCGGACATACTTGGCATGCAGCTTCAAATTCAAAATTTTTTAAGACATGCTAATTAAATACTTTATTTTTATATTTTTCGATAGGACTTTAAAAATAGTAATAATAATTTACAAATCCATTACCTCCTTGTTATAAAAAACTTATCATGCAGCATTCGCAAAATTGGTGTCAAAAAGAAGTCGGTCATCTCGCATTATTGCGATTGTTTTGCACTTTAAAACGAGGAAGTCCACGCCCCCGACAAAGCTATATTGAAGCCACAAATTTAATTATTAGTCATCAAGAAAACGGTAAAACCGTTCGGGAAATCGCATAAATAGTGGATAGACCCCGATCGACTGTATACTACGTGTTAAGATGTTTCAAAGAAACAAAATCCGTGAAAAATAAGAAGAAATCGGGACGACCAAAATTGTTATCGGACGAAGGAGAACGGGGATCGTGCAACAAATTAAGAATAATCCAAATATGAGCGCTCTCTAAGCTCACAACAGAAGTCGCCCAACACCTTAATATTACGTGAACCCCCGAAAGTATAGGAATAGTTTGCGAAAGAATAATTACATTACCACAACCTCCGTTGCTAATAACTTTGTTCAGAAATATTGAGAATGTCAGTCAGGGAAGAGCCGTGCGAAATACTATATAAAAAACACTTCTGTAATCAGTTATTGTACATATGTATTTTCAATTCATACTTAAAATTTAATTAAACAATACCATAACTGCATAACATAATATTAGTTTGGGGAATAAGAAATCCATTATTTTCTCGGTAGATGGTTGCAGTGATCGATATCTCGTAAAGTATCGATCAAACAGTTTAAAGTTTATGTTCGTTGTCACACTAAACAAATTCTTTTCCTTGCTCCATTCAGTTGTGAGTTACAGGGTGTTAACAATGGAAGTCAACAAAGAGAAAATTCGGTACGTTTTACCGTTTTTCTTTGATAAAGGCGAAACTGCAAGCCAGGCCGCTGAAATTGTGAATGGTGTTTATGGTGCCGATACTGTAAGAGCTAATTGCGTGCAATTTTGGTTTCATCGATTCCGTTCAGGCATATTTGATGTTTAAAAAAATGTCGATAATGTCGAAATTTACCGCTATGCTAGTAGCCTTAGCATTGCCCCAGAGCTAAAAATTGACTATAAAACAATTTTAAATTATTTGCGGAAAATTTGTACATAATAATAAGGGATTTCTTTTTCCCCCAACCTAATATTTCTTAATCCGTAGTGAGCCATAGGAAACCAGTAACCCCCTCTGACATGAACAAATAGCCAAAAAGTAGAATACAACACTCTTTGCTAGCTTTTGATATAAAATATGTATTCACAAATGTAACAAACGAAATGTGTGCCGTCATCCCACATCTCCACCTCCTTAAGATTTTGTTAAAATACCCCTGTTAAATCAGAAATATCAGGTGTATACAGCGAATTTCACTGTTAGAACATATCTGTCTTACCGAATTTCTTGCCATCACTGCCTCAGCATCAGCTGTCATTTCGTGGTTTGGCATTTCAATTTTCATTTTGCCGCACTGTTTGCACGCGCAAATACAGCGAACTGATTTGCTTCAAGCAATTTTAAAAATGGAATGTTAAGACAGCGAGGGAATTTATGAATCGTTCTGTTTCTTTTGTTTTTTCATGGTAAGTCTGGTAGCCCTGACAATTCAGATATACATTTTGTGTGGAATATAGTTTTTTACAGAATATTTTAATGCTACGCTATTAGGCATTAACTATTACGGCAATTTGATAACATTTGAACTGAATGCCATTGGAAAAACTACAATGTGCCGATTTTCAATTGCTATATCATTCTCATGAATCATCTTTTATTATTTAGCGTGTTCCTTCGATTTTCCGGCTCAGTATCACGATCATTTCCTACTGGAACAATCCGCATGTGTGTTGTCAACTCTGGTATAAAACTTCTGGTTTAGGAGCACGCGGAAGAAAAAATATAAACTATTTGTTATATTCTTCCATGAGAATTGTTGTCGGAAATTCATCAGTTTTAATAATCAACAGTCGAGTAAGGCGTACACCCCGATACGCTGTTTTTAATATACATAAGTAGAAGAAGCTAGGGAATACGCTGGAATTTTGTGGGTTTTCATCCCGCCATTTAAATAATGGTGCAAAAAAATACTTTATTTCAAGAAAAATACAGACTTGGTCATAATCGTTAAAACAATTATATGTGGATTTATACTTTTAATGGCGAGCTGTTTGGTTGGTCTCCATATAAAAACAGTATATACAAGATGTGACTCAGTAAATTATCTAAAGAGATGTTTGAAGGTGTATAGACCAGAGAATTTATAGGCGTTAGGCGTTACAAAACCTAATACCTAAAAATTATTGAAAGCTCTCATAAGTATTTTCCATTGGTTTCGAACTGTAGCAACCCTCACTTAAGTAATTTAAGTCACGTTGCCCTGTTAAAATCCTTATTTGACAATTGTTCACTGGTTGCCAAAGTGAATTTCCCTCCTCTAAGCGCAGCTAACTTCACAAAGTAAAAATCTGTGTAGTATAAAGTTGTGTGAAAATTATAAAGCTCTCTGAATTGGATTAAAAAATGCAGTAAAAAGTTGAAATTAATAGTGGAAATTATATACAAATGGCGATCCAAAAGCCCGGCGAGTGGGCGAACTCGCTTTTGGCCCGTTTTGAAGACCAGGTGAGCGGAAAACATGAATTTTCATTGGGTTTCGCCCAAGGGTTGTTGCAGCGCAACGCAAAAATGCTGTCAGAAAATTTCCCTATCGATTAAAAAATGTCCCATTGTGCGAACGCGATGACAATAGTGTGCAAGTGTGATGGCTGATGTTTGTTATTGTTTTGGGAAATTCATTTGTTTATGTTTTGCTTACACCGGGTGGCGCAATGGCTCCGTGTGATTATGAATGAAATTGGATCATACGAATGAATTTATGAATGGATCGCGACTGCGGTTGCGGCGGCTGCGAATGAAAAGCGAAAGTAGGGAAATTTTATTGTAAAACCACAAGTTCTAGGGCGTATGAATAATGAAGAGTATTGGTTCTGCTATTGTCGTATTGCAGAATGCCTATGTATTTTGGGAATTTTTTCAAGTGCATTCAAATAATTATTTTTTTGTTTTGCTTCTGAGTTTTGTTTTGTTTCGTTTTTAGTAAATTTTGCTTGCAGAAAAAAATATAAAGTCGGAAAAGTTTGTTGATTATGAGTGGAATCAACTCGGCGAGTGCGCAGCAGACAATAATTAAAAGTTATTTTCATTTTATATAATATTTGTTTTATAATTTTTATATACATTTTAAAATAGTATATGAGTAGTAAATTTCTTGAGCTAATTTTTGTTAAATATGAAGATACTTCTGGAAATCTAGAAACAAATGAATACCTTATATTGAGCTGCAAAAATATAATGTACCTACACACATACATACATATGTAGATATATATAAACGTACGTTGAAACGAAAGTTTAATTTAAATTAAATTAAATTTTATGTGCTGGTGAAAATTGGCCGATACCACCGAGTTCATAAGGAAAATGCAAGTTTCTTAAATAATAAAGCAAATAGATTCTGTTAAAAAATATCGGAAATTGTTCATTTAAAAAGCGCGGGTTACACATGCCAAACATTTTTTTTTCGAAGATTAATGTAACAAATATAATTAATAACTCAAGGACATTTTAGTGGCAATAGAAACTAAAAGAAATATGTCGTCATTAAAACAGGTATGAAATAGAAGTATTATAAATACGATAAAATAATAACTTAGGGATTTTATTAAAAATGCTGTTTAAATTATCGAAGTTTAATCAATAACGATTGTGTCCACCGCTTATAATCCTACAACAGATTTCTGTGAAAGTGGAATACCATAGTTCTTTGATTTTTAAATCCATATTTTGGAATGTATCCTTCCCGATTCGCTTCTTTAAATCTGCCTAAAGTTTTTCATTGGGGTTAAAGTTGGGAGACTGGCTTGACCAATTCATAACTTGGAAATTATTTTGTAAAAACCATACACGTACTAACATTGAGAAGTGTTCTCGGTCATTATTTTGCTTAAAAAGCCAGCGAAGTGGCATATTCTCAAATGGTAGCATAACTTCTTGAAGTGAGTCTTTGTAAATAAATATGTCCATAGGTTATGAGGTTCCATACCAGGAGAAGCATCTCCAAATCATTATGTTGCCGCCACCGTGCCTTGTTGTTCACATACGGGGAATGCTGCTGGAGTGACAGTCCTTGGCCGGATATAAATCCGGGTCGTTTCGGTAACGTAGAACCGACTGTCGTGGAAACGGAGAATTCTTGTCCTTTAGGGCGCCAAACCATGACTTGTGTTCTGGAGCAACCTTTTTCAATTCCTTAAATTCGCTTCTTTCAACAGAGGAACTTTGCGCGCTAGGCTGGTTGGTTGGTTAATGTTGTGCAATTGAAACCACAATTCTCGCTGATACTACGTTGTTGATTTCGCTGCCACGACCTTTGAAGACTTGAAGCATGCCTCTTGGCAAGAATTAAATTATCAGTAGAGTCAGTCGTTTTCTTTTTGTTGCCACCACGTCTACCTGTGGATTTTTTGTGCTTAAGAACATTTACAAAAAATTTTCTGGACCATTCAAGTGGCAGAGATAAATTTGTACGATTGTGTTTTGCTTTCGAAGATTGAAAACGAGCCTCTGCCCCTCAGCTGTGTAATGCTGCGCATGACCCATATTTGAAAGAAATTCGTATTCATTATTAGTTATTAAATGCATTTAATATTTTTCACTTAATTAGTTAAAACGCAAGAGTTATCGCAAAGGACCTATTTAGTATATGTCCTTGCTGTCGCTTCGGCAATTCCCAAAATTGTATGGGAAATATTTTATGCAACAACATTTGTTTTATCCAGTATTCAAATGGTTGATGTTTTTGGTGTTGTATCAGCATAAACATTCCCCATACATTCCATTCCATTCCTGAAGTGACAGTCCTTGGCCGGGTGAAGTGACAGTCCGGGTCGTCCGGTAACGTAGAACCGACTGTCGTGGGAACGTTAACCATTTTTCAAATGGTTCGTATTTTGTATTGCTTTATGCTCTTACAACGTTTTTTTTTAACTTGAGATGCATGAGTCAGAGATATGAAGAATTGATAACAATAACTTGGGAGAAAGTCCGCTCATATTTCATATTTCTTGTTATTATTTTTACTTTAATTATTTTGATTATTTAAGTAATCACTCTTTCCCACCTCTTTATATGTATATAATAATAAAATGAACTTAAACATACTATCCTTTGCATTCCTTTCAGCTCCTTAATAAAATTGGGCCACATAGCACACAAGCGCGCATCAGCCAAGATCAGTTGAGCGCTTGTCTCATACATATTTCTCGTTATCGCTTCTCACTGGTTATATCCGGGCTCACGAAAATGTTGCAACGTGTCAACGAAACGGTAATTTATATTTTTACTTTGCAAATTAATTCAATAAATTGTATTCCTACCTGCAGTCCTTCCAAAATCGTCACGACTCCGAACGTTGTTATGTCGAATCGCTTGTTATCATACTTACCACCCTCGAGCGCTGCTTAGCCAATCAGACCAAAGATACTGCACGCTTTGAGGAGGCAATGAATGTAAAATTATTGCTACGCGAAATTTCACAATTTATCGATGTGCAGAGTGACAACAATCCGAATGCAGCACAACTGAAAGCCATCGCCTCGAAGGTGCTTTTCGCACTCTCACAAAATCATTTCTCGGCAGTATTCAATCGTATTTCGGCGCGCATACAAGAGTTGACCACATGTTCGGACGAGAATCCCGACTATTGTGACATTGAATTGATACAACACATCGATATGGACATTAATAAATTGACGAAACTTCTGCAAGGTAATAACTGAATAATTGCAAATTGTATGCAACAACGAGAAATCTACAAATTTTGATATATAGAATTTCTTTTCCACGAAACAGTGTCCAAGTCAAGGTCGAAGAAAGCACCACCTCTCATATTGCTGCACTCATTGGAGAAGGCCATTTGGAATTGGATCGAATATCATCCACATGAGTTTCAAGATTTGCAACGTGGCATCACGACCAAGGAAATATCTGGGTTAGTGCGCAGTTAATTTACATTTAAATATTCGAAAAAAAGAACAACTGCAAACTCTTTTCATTGTTAGTTGTTGGGAAGCTTTGTTGGAATTCGTGGAGGCGTACAAATTAGAGAATAAGAAGAATAAAACCACTGTATGGCCACTGCAAATGCTGTTGCTCATATTAAATCCTGTAAGTGAATATATTTTGTCGGTATGTGTCTTTCTCTGATTCTCCGATTTGTATATACAGAGCTGTTTAGAAGCCACCGTCAATGAATTACAACAATCCGAAAAGGAGAAGGACAAAGAAAAATACAAAGATAAAGATAAATCATCATCTACGCAACCATCAGCCCAAGCGACACGTGATAAAGAGCAATCAGCCAAGCAGTTCATTGAAGGTGTTAAGCGCGGCTTGGGTCCACATTCGCCCTCCAAACAAGTAACTGAATATGCCGCCATTGCTTGCGTGAAGCTGTGCAAAGCTTCAACCTATGTGAATATCAACGATTCGAATAATGTGATCTTTAAGCTTGTGCAGTATGTTATTAATGATTTAAAAGCATTACTCTTCAATCCGGTAAAACCGTTTTCGCGCGGACAAGCATACAATTATGCCGATATCGAGTTGATGATCGATTGCTGGGTTTCCTTGTTTCGCATTAACCCACATAATATTGACACACTGAAAGTGTGCCTGAATCTTTCGTCACCGCAAGCATATCACTTTGTCATCGTGTGCTCTTTGTTGCGGTAAAATATTACAACAAAACTCACATTTAGTAGCAGCTACTACAAATAATCATTTACATTTGCAGATTGACGCACATCCATGTGGATTTTCGGCTGCAGAACAAAAATCCTTTTCGTACTATTAATCAACCTTTGCTCCCCTGGTGGCCTGAAACGAATGTGGTGCATTATCGGTCGGCAGAGTTGCGTGCACTCTTCACCGACACACTGAATAAGGCCACACAGGGCTACATCGCCCACACGCCCTTGCGTATGATTACTTCGTTAACGCTGAAATCAAAAGATACACAAAAAGGCTTAGCACGCTCTGAAGAGGGACCTGCACACAAAATGCTACTGCTGCTCATGGTTCGACTCATACATGCCGATCCGACGCTGCTATTGAATGTAAGTGTGACAGATATATTTTATTTGTAACTACGTTTTAATCTCATCATTTTCTCCTACCACTATGCAGACCCAAGGCAAAGTGGCACATGAAATGCAAAGCTCCTCGCTCGAACTCATCAATGGTCTTGTGAGTCTCGTACACCAACCCACCATGCCCGATGTAGCTCAGGAAGCTATGGAGGCGCTCCTCGCTTTGCACTCTTTCGACAAAATCGAACTGTGGAATCCGCAAGCGCCAATGAATTGCTTTTGGGATGTCAGCTCGCAAGTGCTTTTCTCCATTTCGCAAAAACTTATTCAGCACCAGATCGCCAACTACACGGACGTGCTGAAATGGATGCGTGAGATATTAATTTGTCGCAATTCCTATCTGCAGCGACACAAAAAGTATGCGCTGGTCGGTCATGAGTTGCAGATTTGTCGGCAGGCGCGCATCAAATTGGAAGTGGTGTTTTTTATGTACCTGTGGTCGGTGGATTTGGATGCTGTTCTGACGTCACTTTCCTGCTTTGGCTTGCTGTGCCAGGAGTCGGATATTCTGCTGACGGCAGATGATGCGGCGACTGTTTTGCCCGTCGCCAATTATCAAATTTATCAGGATTTGACGCAGCTGGCAAACTGTGAGTGTTGCTTAATAAGTAGAAATATTAAAAAAAAATTGTTTTTCTCTCTAGCGGCAGCTGATACACGTATCTGCTTCTACGAAACTAATGGAAATGCATTTAGTGAGTACATAATAATTTTCGTATACGTTTTTCGATTATACTTGGTGTTCATCCTTTTTATTACAGGCCGCCTTACTCTACAACGACGCATGATGAATTTGCTGCGGAAAATCGAGCACTGTGTGGATGGAGTGCAAACTGCGTGGGAGGAGACCTTCAGGTAAGCGCTACTTTTTTATTTCAATTAATTTGTTTTTTTCCCAATTGTGGTAATTTTTTCATCCATTCGTCTCCAGAAACTGGGAAATCACCAGCAAAGTGCTGCAAACGTATCCCAAATGTAAAACAGACGATGCTCAAGCTGAGCTCTTCCATCGCGGTGTGGGCAAACGTCGCGCAAGCCATCAAAGCTCGGAGCATGATTTGGAGGAGCACATCACCGAATGGGCTAACATGACTTGGTTCCTACTAACGCTTGGCGGTGTTTGTCTGCAGAAGCGTTTGGCAGCGCGTTGGAAGCAAATGCAACAGCAAAATAATGCCGCAACTGCTGGCTCAAGTAGCGGCTTACCTGGTGGTCCGGGCAATCTCCTACAAGCGCACAACAACTTGGCACAGTCACAGAGCACTTTAGCGGCATCGGGCAGCATGAGTTCTATCTCCTCGATACCAGCTGTCTCGCTCTACTCGCTCTACTCATGCTCCACCAGTTCCGGGCGTGGCTCACTACTGCATCCAAGTACTATTTCATTGTCTACAATAGTGCCTGCGCCTCAACAAGATTTGCAATACTGCCCGGTGACACAGTAAGCTAATAATTTTGGAAAACAATGAGGTCGTAACCACGCTTATCAATTTCTTGTTATTCTCTCTTCACAGATTCATTGGCCAACTGTTACGTTTGTTAGTGTGTAACAATGAGAAAATCGGATTGAATATACAGAAAAATGTGAAAGAGTTGATTGGTGAGGAAATGACCCCACAACTTTATCCAATACTCTTCGATCAGATACGTTCAATCGTCGAGAAGTTTTTCGATCAACAGGGACAGGTGAACGTCACCGAAATCAATACTTTATTCATCGAAAATGTTATTTATATCATGAAATCCATATTGGATCCCAAATCTGCCAAAGATCCGAACAACGAACAAGCAGCAACTTCAGAGTACCTGAGCGTGACGAGCATCGAAGGCATGATGCTGGGCATTGTGCGCTATGTGCGTCATCTGGATATGACCGTTTTCGCGATACGCACCAAGACGAAACTGTGCACGTTGGTAGAGGTAATGATGAAACGGCGTGACGATTTGGCATTCCGGCAGGAAATGAAATTTCGCAATAAATTGGTGGAGTACTTGACAGATTGGGTTATGGGCACCACACATCAGATAGCACCCTCGACCTCAGCCGATCCGGCGTCCACAAAGTAAGTAGAGCACACAAAACTCTGTTGATTGGTATTAAATGGGTGATTAGTTAGCGTATAGGGTAAAATTTGTATACAAAAAAAAAAATATAATAATAATAATAATTTCGTGTAAAGGTTTATTTGTCAATTTAATTCAATTAAATTTATTATTAATATTCTTATGTGCATGAAATTATTATTTTTTCTAAAAATTGCCATTTCAGCACCTCTACAATATTCCGTGACCTAGATCAAGCCTGTATGGAAGCTGTAGCGGCTTTGCTACGCGGTCTGCCACTGCAACCAGAGGAGTCTGATCGCGGTGATTTGATGGATGCCAAGAGCGCGCTATTTCTCAAGTATACCTCTCAATTTGGCATACAACTCACCTATGATTTCAATTTTTATTCATTTACAGATACTTTACACTTTTCATGAACCTCCTAAACGACTGCATTGATAGCTCCGAGGCCGAGAAGGAGCTGAACAATCCACCACTACTCCCACCGCGTCCACCCGTAGCCGGTGGCAAGCTTACTGCTTTGCGCAATTCTACCATACAAGCCATGTCCAATCTGCTGGGTGCCAATATAGACTCGGGTCTTATGCATTCCATTGATTTGGGCTACAATCCTGATTTACAAACGCGTGCCGCATTCATGGAGGTGCTCACACAGATCTTGCAACAGGGCACTGAGTTCGATACGCTCGCCGAAACGGTATTAGCTGATCGGTTTGAGCAGCTAGTGCAGTTGGTTACAATGATAAGCGATAAGGGTGAGCTGCCTATTGCTATGGCGCTGGCTAATGTGGTAACCACTTCGCAAATGGATGAGTTAGCACGTGTGCTGGTCACACTGTTCGATGCCAAGCATTTGTTGTCGCCACTGCTGTGGAACATGTTCTATCGCGAAGTGGAGATTTCCGAATGCATGTCGACCCTGTTTCGCGGCAATTCGCTTGGCAGTAAAATAATGGCATTCTGCTTTAAAATTTACGGTGCGAGTTACTTACAAAATTTGTTGGAGCCGTTAATACGGCCATTGCTCGATGACCCGAATACCAGCTATGAAGTGGATCCGGCGCGGTGAGTTATAAGAGACTGTTAAATGCAAATAAAATGGTATTTTTATAATTTACTTTTGCTCCTATGCAGACTTGAGCCCGGCGAAGATTTGGAGCGCAATAAAGAGAATCTAATGACATTAACCAAACGTTTCTTTGAAGCAATACTGAATTCAGTTGATCGTTTTCCCTCACAGTTGCGTTCTATGTGCCACTGCCTCTATCAGGTACTAAGCAAACGTTTTCCTACTGTGCTGCAAACCAATATTGGCGCGGTGGGCACTGTTATCTTTCTGCGTTTCATTAATCCAGCAATTGGTGTGTATTTTTCGCTTAATAAATTCTCTAAAATAATTACATGGTACATAATCTTCATCCCCTTTAGTTTCACCACAAGAACTCGGCATTGTTGGACGCCAGGTGCCCGCTTCGGTAAAGCGCGGTCTTATGTTGATGTCGAAAATATTGCAAAATATTGCTAATCATGTGGAATTCTCTAAAGAGCAACACATGGTTTCGTTCAACGACTTTCTACGCACACGCTTTGAACAGGGACGCCACTTTTTCGTGCAAATCGCTTCAGATTGCGAGACGGTGGATCAGACCTCTCATAGCATGAGTTTTATCTCAGATGCCAATGTGTTGGCGCTACATCGTCTGCTATGGACGCATCAGGAGCGCATTGGTGACTATTTATCCAGTAGTCGTGATCACAAGGCGGTAGGCAGACGCCCGTTCGATAAGATGGCTACATTGCTTGCTTATCTGGGGCCGCCAGAGCATAAGCCCGTGGATTCGCAGTAATTCCAAATAAATGATTGTTTAAATGTCTTTTTAGTAGCAAACAAATTTCTATACATTGCAGCATGATGTTCTCATCATATGCACGCTGGAGCTCCATTGACATGTCCTCTACGAACTTCGAAGAAATCATGGTGAAGCATCAAATGCACGAAAAGGAAGAATTCAAAACTTTGAAATCGATGAATATCTTCTATCAAGCGGGCACAAGCAAATCTGGGTATCCAGTATTTTACTACATTGCAAGGCGTTACAAGTGAGTGACGGCCGATTGTCAATTGTTTATAATGAAGTGTTAACCCAAAACAAATGAACTATCACGTATTGTTTGGGGAAAGAAAAATCCATTATTTTTGCGTAAAATTTTTGCGCAAATTCGATTATTTTTAATGAAATTTTCGACATTTAACATCTAAAAGGCCTGCACGGAATCGACGAAACCAAAATTGCACGCAATCAGCTCTTACAGTATCGGCACCATAAGCACCATTCACAATTTCAGCGGCCTGGCTTGCATTTTCGCCTTTATCAAAGAAAAACGGTAAAACGTACCGAATTTTCTCTTTGTTGACTTCCATTGTTAACTCCCTGTAACTCACAACTGAATGGAGCAAGGAAAAGAATTTGTTTAGTGTGACAACGAGCATAAACTTTAAACTGTTTGATCGATACTTTACGAGATATCGATCACTACAACCATTTACCGAGAAAATAATGGATTTCTTTTTTCCCCAAACTATGATTTCAATCAATTAAAAGCTCCCCATAATATCTCTTTTATTTTCATTCTTCATTTGGCCCCTCTCACTCTCTTCCAGAATTGGCGAAACCAATGGTGATCTGCTCATCTATCATGTCATTCTTACGCTCAAACCATTTTGCCACTCGCCATTTGAAGTGGTCATCGATTTCACCCACACCTGTTCGGATAATCGCTTTCGTACAGAGTTTCTGCAGAAATGGTTTTATGTGCTGCCAGCAGTTGCTTACGAAAACGTTTTTGCTGTTTATATTTACAATTGCAATTCATGGGTGCGCGAATATACCAAATTTCACGATCGCATACTAGCTCCGTTGAAGGTATTTGCTGTTTTAGTGCGTTAGCGCGTTTTCTTGATAACTCTTTCTTTCTCTGCAGGGCAACCGGAAACTAGTGTTCCTAGACTCACCGAACAAACTGAATGAATTCATCGATACCGAACAACAGAAACTGCCAGGTGCCACACTGTCACTGGATGAAGACTTAAAGGTCTTCAGTAATGCACTCAAATTGAGTCACAAAGATACGAAAGTCGCCATAAAAGTCGGCCCAACTGCTTTGCAAATTACTTCAGCTGAGAAAACCAAAGTATTGGCGCATTCAGTGCTACTCAACGATGTCTATTATGCCTCGGAAATTGAGGAAGTTTGTTTGGTGGACGATAATCAATTTACGCTGTCCATTACCAATGAAAGCGGCCAGCTAAGTTTCATACACAACGATTGTGACAACATTGTACAGGCCATAATACATATACGAAATCGCTGGGAGTTAAGTCAACCCGACTCGGTGACGGTGCATCAGAAAATACGCCCCAAGGATGTGCCAGGCACACTACTCAATATGGCATTACTTAATCTTGGTTCCTCTGATCCGAATTTGCGTACAGCTGCTTACAATTTACTATGTGCGCTTACCGCGTCCTTCGATCTGAAAATCGAAGGGCAGCTGCTGGAAACGCAAGGTCTATGCATACCCTCAAATAATACTATTTTCATCAAGTCTGTCAGTGAGAAATTGGCCACCAATGAGCCACATTTGACACTCGAGTTTCTTGAGGAGTGTATACAAGGTTTTCAGCGTAGCACAATTGAGTTGAAACATTTATGCTTGGAATATATGACGCCATGGCTGAAGAACCTAGTGAAATTCTGTAAATCCAACGATGACGCCAAGAAATTAAAAGTGTCGCAGATTTTAGATAAACTGATTTGTGTCACCATTGAGCAGAAGGAAATGTATCCTTCGGTACAGGCAAAGATTTGGGGTTCCATTGGGCAAATACCCGAGCTCATCGATATGGTGCTCGATAACTTCCTCCACAAATCCATCACTTATGGCTTGGGTTCGCCCCAAGTGGAAATTATGGCTGACACAGCGGTGGCGCTGGCTTCGGCCAATGTGCTGTTGGTCTCGAAGAAGATAATAACGCGCATGTGCCGCGTCATGGATAAGACTTGCACGAATCCAACACAGTACCTGGAACAGCACATGATGTGGGATGATATCGCCATACTCGCGCGCTACTTACTCATGTTGTCGTTTAACAATTGTCTCGACGTCGCCACACATCTGCCATATCTATTTCATATTATCACCTTTTTGGTTAGTTGCCATAAGTTGTATAATTTAAAAATTAAAATTACATTTCCTCTCATCCGCCACTTAGGTGTGCTCCGGTTCGGTGTCAATGCGCGCCTCCACCCACGGTCTCGTTATCAACATCATTCATTCACTGTGTACCTGCACTAAACCGTCTTTCTCTGAGGAAGCTCAACGTGTGCTTCGGCTCTCGCTTGATGAATTCTCTCTATCCAAGTTCTATTTACTCTTCGGTATAAGCAAAGTAAAGTCGGCTGCTGTGACTGCCTTCCGTTCCAGTTGCCGTCACCCATCCGACAAATGGTTGGGCAATGAGCGTGTATCTCAACCGTTACCAGCTGATCGTGAGCGTCTATCTCTGCCTTCACTCGAAGTGATCGCCGATGCGTTGCTGGAAATAATGGAGGCCTGCATGCGCGATGTGCCAGACAGCCAATGGCTGCAGACGTGGACATCGTTGTCGCGCAGTTTTGCTTTCTGCTACAATCCAGCACTGCAGCCGCGCGCGCTCATAGTTTACGGTTGTATTAGCAAGAGTGTTACCGATCAGGAAGTGAAGCAATTGTTGCGCATACTAGTAAAGGCGTTGGAGTCATTCAGCGACATTATACTTATTGAGGCATTGGTGATGTGCTTGACACGCATACAACCGCTACTGAGACCTGTTAGTTGTACCATAATTTAAGTGAAATTGTATACTAAGTTTCTTAATATTATATTTTCTTCTCTGTTGCTTTTCCTTTAGGAATCGCCCATACATCGCGCCTTGTTCTGGGTCGCAATATCCGTATTGCAGCTGGACGAAGTGGCATTGTATGGCGCCGGTCTTGCGTTGCTCGAACAAAATCTGCATACACTTAAGTCGCAGGGTTGCTTCGAGCACGATGGCATTGCCGATGTTATGATGAATACACGCGAGAAATTGGAATGGCATTTTAAACAATTGGATCATGCGGTTGGCCTGTCGTTTCGCAGCAACTTCCATTTTGCGCTAGTCGGTCATTTACTTAAAGTATTATCAATTCGTTGAATTTGTTTCCATTTATTCTTAACTATGCTTTCGTGTTCTAGGGCTTCCGTCATCCCACGCCAACAACCGTGTCACGCACCTCGCGCGTGCTCACCATGCTGTTGGGCATTGTCGCCAAACCTTTGCGTCGTGATAAATTTGAAGTAACACCGGATAGCGTTGCCTATTTAACGGCGTTGGTGGCTGTTTCGGAGGAGGTGCGCTCACGCTGCCACGTCAAGCACGCCATACCACGCTGGCCCGCCGACCTGAGCATTATGGAAAATGGCGAAACGGCTTTAAATGGCAATCAGAGTGTAAACTGCGAGCTCTAATTATTTTTCTAAATATTTTTATTTGACAATTATCTATATATTTTTTATACAGACACTTGGCATGCCGCTATCACGTCGTCAAAAGTCATGGGACATTCTTGATCAGTCCGCTTTGCAATTCGCTCGCCATCATAAAGGACCAACACATCAGGTGAGTTTCTTTTACGAATGCACATGAAAATCATGAAAATCAGCTGTTGATACAATATTGGTTTATTATATAAAAGTACTATTGTTTTTAACGTGCTAATTTCTAATTGAACGTTCTTTGAATATTTAACTCGCATAAATCTTGAATTTAACATTTTTTATGTAGGATGAACGCAATTATTTCGAATAATTTGCCTCTTTTAAGTAATCGCTTCGTTTTAAGTTGAAGTTTAAATAAGTTTTAACGAGCTAGAAGTGAAGACACCTTTTTTTGAAAGAAAAAAATATATATTTATCAAAAGATACACTTATTTTCAGAAAGATACACTTCTATCAACGCTCCGACCATTTTTTTAATCCCTCCAAAAAATATGATTTGTCGAACGCTCCTAAATACGCTTCTGTCTCGGCGATGACTTCCTCGTTTGAACTAAATTTTTTCCCGTAAGCCATTATTTCCTGTTAGGGAACAAGAAAAAGTCGTAGGGAGCCGTGGGGTTCATAACCCAATTTATGCAGTTTGGCGGCGAAAATCACGGATGAATGTGCTCGCTAAATGCGGCCGTGTTTTCTTAAATTTTTTGTGAAAGCGGTTCAATAATTCATTGCAGTATTGTCCAGTGATCGTTCTTCCTTTTCCTAAAAAATCCATGAGTACAACCGATGGGACTGTGTTCGCCTTCTTTGGAGCAGATGAATTCAGGTTTCATCAACGGTGACAACTCGACACAACCATTCCTTCGGATTTCGCTTAAATTACTCCAAACACTGATTCGAAGTTAACAGCCGCATCCGCTTGTGGCTGCTTGTGAACAATCGCGGCACCCCAACCTCTGTTACTTCGCGCACTTTTGTTCGTCGATCAGCGGGAAGCATTTCGTGGAGATTTTGAATGATTTCCTTTGTAACCACGTCTGTCGGGCGATATGGTCGCTCCTCATTAAAAACAGATGTTCGCTCACGTTTAAATTGTTGAAACAATATCTAACTCTGGTCATAGATGCCGGAGCGTCCCCATAGATAGCATCCAACTTTCCTTTTTATATCCTCGCATTTTTTCCCATCCAAAAACATAAAGCGAATTACTGAACGATACTGTTCTTTTTCCATCTGAGCGAAAATCCCTTACTCGTATAGCTGCCAAATTTAAACTAACCAATCAATAATTTTGAAATTAAGTTTGCCGTCGTTTGATAAATGACAGCACACGATGCCATCCAACTTCGCTCAGGAACGCTCTCTGTCATCAAACACCGGTACTTAATGAATCTCCGCCGTACACTCTGAGGTTTGCCATTGCCATTGATTAATTAATATTATATACTATATGTGTATTCCGAATATTTACTAAATCGCACCATAATAAGGGGTTTTGAAATACGAGGTGTGGTTATTATATAACGAAACTGACATTTGCTGTGGAAGAAGTTTACTTGGCGACACACGCCAGCTACGACCGATTGTGTAGCCTGACGCCTTTGTTGCTGCTCAGTCTGCATTGTCTGTCATGAGGTCTCTTATACCACTGCTGTACCATCCATCTTATTCGCCTTACCTTGCACCGCGTGACTCCCATCTCTTTCCTACGGTGAAAGTAAATATTGCAGCTGTGAAAGAAAAACTAACACGATCCCAGAGGAGCTGAATGAAGCTTGCACGGAGTGGGTTAGGAATGGAGAAGGCGTAATACACGGATGCTCGCCCAATCTTACCCCTGTGAACTGTGGTACCCTCAAATGTAAAATCTATGGAATAAACTCAGCGATCATCTTAGCGCTAAAAGAAAATATCGTTTGTGAGGTTAATGGTGTCCCGACATCACGGAATACGCTGGTCAGATTTCAAGAATGTATCCGACGCAACGGTCAACAATTGGAAAAAATAATTAAAAAAAAAATTTTAAATAGTTATTGAAATCAATTTGCCACATTACTAGTTGTTTAAATTTAGTTTGAATTCCTACTTCGGCCACCGGACACCCTGTATACAATAATTTTTTCTACTGAGCGGCTTTAGCAGACTTTCCACTTGGTAAACACTGCAGTCGTCAGGGCGTCAAAGCGGTTCATCTGGTAAAAGCTTTTGTTTTTAATAGCGTCTGCCCCCCTACATTTTTTAATGCCAGAAATGCACTATGACTTTCGCTAATACCTTTAATAGGTGCGAAGCTATTATTAGAAAATACGGCTTCTATCATTTGTTTGGTCATGCTCGGGACCGAATAGCAGTCACGCGCAAATCCAAACGGATATGGTGACCACCAAGGTAGATGACCTGGCGAATGACTGGGGATTGAACAAGGTTTGAAAATAATAATAGAGCTATACTCGTAGAGCTACCGAATTTATATCACTATATCCTATAAAATAGAGTCTCAAAATATGTATGTGCGTCAATAACTATACACAGATGGCTACGATTTGCACAGGGGTTTTTTTTTTATTTTCATGCTAAACTTCCTTGGAGGGATTTTTTCGATATAAATTCCATAAGTCTACAAAAGGGGCGTGTCTATGAGCCAAAATGTGTTAAAAAATCACAAGCTGCAAAATACAAAAGTTTCTTATTGATTACACTAAATTAAAGGAAGGAAAAAAGCGTTTGGTCATGCCAGTCTATTATTGCGACAAATTCAGTATAATTCGGGAAGCACTGATTACATAGAATTTCTCTTTCCATCTGCGCGATGTCGCCAATCTGCTCCCTCAGAGCACCTCTTTGCACGAGTCATCTATCGCAACTAAAGAAAGAGCGTCCGGCGTCATAGCTCGGTGCTTCGCAGTATATGCACCTGGGGTCGCCTACCTTACCCAAGCGGTAGAGGTATTTTCCCTTCCTCGAGGTTCCTTTCAACCCATTTGGCTATTGTAGGAACCAACTTTGCCGTCCATCTGCCACTCGATTCACTGTCCCATCGGCTTTGCCAGCGCGCTCCGTGGGATTAGTGGTGGCGTTTTTTTTTCTTGTAATCCCACGCATCCACTCGTTCCCGGTATCCATAGGTGTCTCCCCGCTGATCACAAAAACTGTTGCGCCTGAGACAGTGCGGTAGGCTGAAGCAATTCTGAGTGCCGCTGGCTTTGTGCTTGGTTTTGTAGTTTAGCGCATCTTCCTTATCTCCAGTCTATCTCACTTAAATAAATTTCCGGCCATTACTAAGTACTACGGTGAATCACATTTCCTATATAAATATTTAATTCGCATATTATACAACTTATTTTAATGTTATTCTGTTTTCATACATTTTAAATTAAATTTGAATAAAAATTCTTGAGCGTTCATCCTGCAACCATTCAGTTTCTCATGCGTAGCGTTATTGTAATCTGAATTTGAAATAGCCAAGCGTAAATCACATAAAGTAATTGATTTAAATCTCTATTTTCTCTATTTTTTATGTTCAATATTTGAAATAACAATTTTTGAAATACAAAATTACTGTACTCGTATTACCAACATTTGCCTGCTGATTGATTGGTGCTTGCATTTCATAATCGTAATACTTGTGTACTGAATACAACAACTGATATATTGTATATGTTCAACGTGCTACTACATATCATTTATATTTTAATTTTACGACAAAAAAAAAAAAAAAAAAAAAACTCAACACCTACAAACCCTAAATCCCTCCCAAAACCAAACGAAAATACTAAATATTTATACATTTTGTTCTTATTTTCGTTAACTTTGAATGTGGCTGTTCTTGTACTGGCACGACCATCACCAACAACAACAACAACCAAAACGGCTACAAACCAATTTGTACCACCCACCGTTCAACCAACAAACGATTTCTTCTAACAACTGCATACATATACATACATACATATATCTGCATGCGTCTTACACATTTACTCAACCCCTGACTGTTCTGCTCGCGTATCTCTCATCTGCTCATAAAACGACGCCATTGGAATTTGTTTTTATGATTTGATCGTTTATGGTTTTTACTTTAATGGCTGCCTGAATTTGGGTTTGTTTGCTTTTGCTTTGGAAATCTGTCATACGTATGGAATACTCCATTGAATTTGAATCGTAAAAACAACAAAAACAAAAAAAAACGTATTCCTAATGCAGAATGCCAAGGTTTTGTTTAAGACACAACGCTCGTTTTCGGTGCCGACCACAAAAGAACCGAATAACTCGAGCGCTATCGAAGAACGTCAGGTATTCCCTATTGACTTTTCTTCTAACTACTATTTACTACTAGATCTACTACTTTTTTTGGAGATTTGCTCTTCTAGCTGTTATCAGTTATTTAGTTTTCATTCACTTTCTCTGTACTATTATAATTATTGGTGTATGTTTCTTCACAATGCACTTGTTTTTGTACAGCACTTGAATTTTTCTTTCTTGGTGTAATACATTTGAGATACTGAAATACTGTCACAGAAATAAGAACACTGCGATGCAAAGATAATTGTTTCCGTATTATTTCGCATAAACTACATGAATTTACCAGCACTCTTAGACTTATTGTTAGCACTTAATTACACTTAAGTAAATTTATTTTCACCTTAATTTATAGTATTGTATATATGCACCTAAAATTGTAAATCAATAATTCTATAAAATTTTCCTTTCAGCCAATTAGACAAATTTTAGTTAGACTAATATTTAACTGATTCAGTGGAGTTTTATAAAGAATAATTAAAAATAATTTGAAACCAATTCTCTATATCTGCCTGTATTCCTTCCTATCTCTTTCTCTGATACTTTACTCCTTCCTTCCTTGACTATCTACCCGCTTTCCAGATTTAAATACAATGGGCTTTTTAGTCTGAGTGTTTTAGGAGCCACCAAATCTCCTGGTGCTCCTTGGCTCGACCTTTTCAAATTTCAAAATTTCAATTGAACATCATTTTTAATTCACTAAAGACGGCGGCCGCCGTAGCCGAATGGGTTGGTGCGTGATACTATTCGGAATTCACCGAGAGGTCGTTGGTTCGAATCTCGGTGAAAGCAAAATTTATAAAAAAAAACATTTTTCTAATAGCGGTCGCCCCTCGGCAGGCAATGGCAAACCTCCGAGAGTATTTCTGCCATGAAAAAGCTCCTCATAAAAATATTTGCCGTTCGGAGTCGGCTTGAAACTGTAGGTCCCTCCATTTGTGGAACAACATCAAAACGCACACCACAAATAGGAGGAGGAGCTCGGCCAAACACCTAACAGAAGTGTACGCGCCAATTATTTTTTTTTTTTTTTTAAGATAATTTAATTAATTGTTTTAATTTAATTTAACTTGAATTAATTTACTCAAATATGTATTTAAATAAAATCTTAATTTAATTAATTCAATATAAAGGGTGTTTCAAAAGTGCCACCTGTCAGTAGTCAATAATTCCTAGACGGTACCTTTTTTATGTAATTTTTGATATTTGTCAAGTAGACAGGTGTACAATTTTACCCGATAGAAAAACGCGTTAAAGTTATTGAAACTTATTATGAAAATGGTCGATCTTTAAGCACAACATATCGCAAAATTCGTGATTTTTTTGGTGGAAATAATCGCCCAAATGAGTCGACAACTCAAAGGTTGGTGAAAAAATTCAAAAATCTGCCTCATGTCGAGAATAGAAAAAGGACTGGCAGACAAAAATCTGACGTTCTGTTGAAAGTATTGCTGCTGCAGCGCAAAGTGTTGCTGAACTACCTTCAATATCTATATCTCGATTCCTTGAATCGGCTGTTTGGTGTTTTTTATCCGCAGACGTGCTCATGGTGAATATTTAAATTATGCCATTTTCCACATATAATCGTGAAGAGCCGTATTTTGAATAAAAATAGTGAAATCTAAATTTTTACATGCTTTATTTTAAAACAAATCTAGGTGCATCTTTTGAAAGACCCTTTATTATGCATTAATTAATTAAAATAATTCAGTTAATTCGAAATATAAAATGATTTCACTCAATTTCTTTTACATTAATTTAATATAACTAAGTCTCTGGTACTTTATGATACTCTCATAATAAAACTATATCAAATGAAACAAAACTCAAAATAAAATAAATAAAACGCGGAAAGAAGCTCTGCGCAAAAATACTGTGGATAGCATAGCCAGAGCTGGACTAGAGAGCATTATTTTTTTGAGGCGCTGCCAAATACTGAAACAAGATAAAGTGATATAAAATCAAATATCGCTATTTATTTGATTAAACAAATTATCTAATTTAATTTTATTAGTAATTTAATTTTTCAAATATCTACTCTGTACCCTATGATCAGAAAGTACCGGGAATGTTTAAATAAAACAAAACAGAGTTAAATTTCGGGCAATTTTATTTTATCTCCTTCAAAATATGACCCGTCTGAAGCAACACACATGTGCCAACGTTTAACCCAGTCCCCCATGCACCTCTGATAGGCCGACGAAGGGATGGCCTTCAGCTCCTTCGTCGCATTCTCTTTGATCTCATCTATCGACTAAAATCTCCTTGCACGAAGTGATAACTTCAACTTGGGAAACAAAAAGAAGCCGCGCGATGGTATTTACTTGGTGTCTGGTCAAATAACTCAGCACAATTTGGGCTCGGAGCGATGGCGCGTTATCATCATGCAAAATCCAAGAATTTTTTGCCCACATTTCCGGCCGTTTGCGACGTAAAGCATCTCTGAAATGCTATAAAACGGATAAATAATATTCTTTATTGACTGTCTGGCCCGATGGAAGGTACTCATGGTGCACTACGCCTTGGCAATCGAAGAAAACAGTCAACATCACCTTCCTGGTACTTTTTGATCATAGGGTAGACACTATTGAGAGTGATTCATCAACAGCGAAAAATATAAATAAATATATAAAAAATACATTACCTTTTTAGAAACAGAAAAAGTTGTCTTCATTTAGTTATTAAGTTAATGTTTTTTTTTGGTTATATTTTCTGTAAAAAAAAATTATGTTATTTAAAACATTATATTATTTTGCTTTGCTTTATTTAATTTGTTTTTTATTTTACTTTATTTCATTTTGTCTCATTTTTTATTTTATTTCTCTTTTTTATTTATTTTATTATTTTCATTTTATATAATTTTAATTTATTTTGTGGTACTTTATTTTCTTACATTTGTTTATATTTCTCATTTTCTTTAATTTAATTTAATTAATTTGATTTAATTATATTTTATTCTAATACTTAGTGGGGTATCCCTTTTGATTCAGAACAGCTTCTAATCGGGATTTCATAGGTTCCTACAAGTTTTGCTGTATAATCGGAACTAATTTTATCCCATGCTTCCTGTAGTGCCCGTTTCAGATCAGAAGCATTAGAAATATTGTGGTGTCTTATTTTATTTTCCAGCACTGACCACAAATTCTCAATAACGTTGAGATAAGGACTCGATGCAGTTGTCTGTACTACATGTGGGCAGTTCCAGATAAGCCAAGTTTTTACAATACCAGACGTATCCTTGGGATCATTGTCTTGGTAGAACCTAAACTTATCCCTAATACCCATTTTATCCGCACTTTGTAATAAATTATCTTTTAGCATATCCAAATACATCTCTTCTTTATTCATGTTTCCTTCGATAAATTTTAAAGTTCTGACGCCTGAATACGAGTAGGACCTGCAACCCCATACCATCACACAGGGGCAGTGTTTAATTGTAGAGCGCAAATTACATTGTTGAAGCGCGGTGTTTGGTTTTCTCCAAACGCAGAACTTCGCATCAGACCTGAAAAGGTTAAATTTTGTTTCATTCGCTAAAACAACGGACTTCCAGAACGAAATGTATGTCTTTGTTCAAATGTTGTCTGCAAAACTCTATTCTTTGTTTTCTAATACGAGCATTAATCAATGGCTTATTTCGGGCAGTCCTTCCATGAAAATTTTCCTCCCGCAGATCTCTACGAACAGTTTCAGTCTTTTTCGACTTCGTTCGTTAATTTTGGAACGCTTAAATCGGGGGTTTTCTTTAACTTTGCGAACAATCCACCTCTTATCTGCATCATTAAATATTTTATTTGGAGCAGATCTGCCCTTATCTTCTATCCTGTTTTCGTGGCAAAACGTTTCTATAATGTGCTGGACAGTTGAGCAACTAATAGCAACAATTTCTGCAATTTTTCGTTGGCTTTTGCCCTCTTTTTTCAAGTGAGGTCCGTTTTCCCATTTAAAAAAAAAAATAATTTTTTGAACTTCTTTACAAAAATTTTTTGTTAATGACTTAAGACGCTAAGCTAAATAGAAAAAAATACATTTCACCGTTATTGTATTCTCAGAGCAAATATAAAATTCGCTGCATCAAATAAGCTGTGAGTTACTGTATATGATGCTTTCCATTTCAATTCAACTGGGCTATTCGGGTCATGTTCTTCGATTTCGATGAAACTTAAATATGTTGCTCTCTGGTCAAAATAATGAGACACGTATTTTTTTGTTCGCCCGAAAAAAAATTTTTTCAAGAGTTATCGGCAATTTTGTTTTTCGGCTCAAACTCGATTTTTTTTAATTATATAAGAAACAATTTTTTTTTAAATGCCCATGACTTAGTCAAATATGAACCGATTTTAATAATTCTGGGTTCAAAATGATCGTAATTACTTACACAAGCGACTTCATGTAGAAACAATTGCAAAAAGGTAGTTGAAAACTTTTTATTTAGCAAAAAAGAAAAAAAATTGAAATTTTTTCGAAATTCAATATTTCAAAAAGTGTATTTTTTTTTTATAACTTTTTCCAAATCAAGAGGACACCTCAAACTTCAATTAAGCTGAATGCCTAGTAGCTAAAATGAGTTGTTTTTGAGTAATGAATTTTTGAGTAAAAAACCTGTTTCGCACTTTTTGTTTTTTGCAAAATAAAAAATGTTCTACTACTTTTTTGCAATTGTTTCTACATGAAATCGCTCGTGTAAGGAATGACGATCATTTTGAACCCAAAATTATTAAAATCGGTTCATTTTTGACTAAGTTATGAGCATTTAAAAAAAAATGTTCCTATATTATTAAAAAAAAATCGATTTTGAGCGGAAAAACAAAATTGCCGATAACTATTGAAAAAAAAATTTTTCGGGCGAACAAAAAAATACGTGTCTCATTATTTTGACCAGAGTGCAACATATTTGAGTTACATCGAAATCGAAGAACATGACCCGAATAGCCCGGTTGAATTGAAATGGAAAGCATCATATATGTATGTATTATATGTATGTATTTACTTTTTATATTCTGTGGACTTCTACGTTCTCAGATTCTTTCTGAAAATACCCCTGGAGAAATATTCAGCTGAATAATATTCTAGAACATTATAACCCTCTAGCGACCAAATGCAGTTCGATTTGAACTTTACACAAAAGAGAGGGGGTAAATAGTTAAAGGATTCTACAAAATTATTCCTAGTGAAATTTTATTATATGCACCCAAACTACATATTTCGCTTCGATACGAATTTATTCTCTTTTTTTCCACTTACTCTAAAAGCGCTCAAGCAAAAAATTGCAAAATTAATACGCAAAAAATTTATCTGAAAATGGAATAGTTTTGGATGTTTTACTATATGGGTCTATGATAGATCACCAGGTCTGGCTTTCAGTTGTGGTGAAAAACGAAATGGAGCGAGTAGTTTCGGTTACCACGTCTCCGAGACTGTTGCTTTTTTTCGTATATCACCAACACAAATCTCAGTTTTTTTGTAAACAAATCCTAGTCAAGAGCCCCTCTGGTTACGTCAGCCCATCAGCTGATTCTTTCAAATTAGCTGAGAGCCGGTTAACGGTCTGATCTTGGCCAGACCGCTGAAAACTTTTCACCAAGGGTCTAAGTCTTTCATCCCGAGTTGCAATCATTTCGCCCTCAGGCAATGACGCTAAATTTACTGCACAGTGTTCTTGGTTACTTATTTAACTGGATGTTTAAATTTTTTTTTTTAGTTAAGTTAATTTTTATAAAGTTAAAATCATTTCTTATATTTGACTTCACCTTAATTTTTTTTTTAAGAAAGCTAATGTAAATAAGTGGATAACATTTGAATAAATAATAATTAAGTTTCATAAAATTAATTATTAATTTTTATAATGAATATATTTTTATTGCTGATTTTCTTTTATATTTTACACTTTTATTTGCCCTGCACGCTTGCACTGCTACTGCCTTAAACGCTTATTTTTCCTTAATCTCAGAACTGATTCAAATCATTTTAGTTTCCATTCTTTGTAAATGATTTCAATACACGAAACTTTTTCTTCTCCACAGGAACGTGGTTCACGTTCATCCGTCTCCAATGAGTCGAATGTGTTACTGGACCCTGAAGTACTCTCCGATTTGTCCACACAGGCATTGGTGCTGACCGTTTTGGCCACATTGGTGAAATATTCGACGGATGAGAATGAGACGCGCGTGCTCTATCAGTACCTGGCCGAAGGTTCGGTGGTGTTCCCCAAGGTCTTTCCAGTTATGTAAGTTTACCCACATTCATACATATTGGGACTTCCACTAATAATTGTATTTGTTTATTTTCTTTACTTGAATAGCCATTCCTTGCTGGATCAGAAGATCAACAATATTCTCTCGGTCTCACACGATCAAGTCGTTTTGAATTCAGTACAAAGCATCATACAAAATATGCTTGCCAGCGAGGATCCTTCACAGCAGCAGCTACATTTCTTGCAAAGCTGTGGTTTTGGTGGACTCTGGCGTTTTGCAGGACCCTTTACGAAGGTGAGTGCGCATATTTATATTATTAATAGCAAATAATAATTTTTTTAATATGCATATATACACTTTTTTAACCGCCGTCCAGTACATTATGATGGGCGAATCATCTGAACTATTCGTCAACTGCTTGGAGGCTATGGTTGAGACATGTTTACCGGGTGACGAGACAGTGCCCGTGCCACCATCACCACGTCCATACAATTTGAGTTCGAGCCTGAGCAGCCTGACTTTGGGGTCACCAACAGATAAAGGTAAATCGCATCAGATATTTCTTTTTTTAGTTTTTTGCGTATTGACGATAAATGAATTGAACTAGTCAGTTACATTACACGTATATTGGTATTATCATTTGCTTTTTAATTCGTTGTATTTCTTAGTTGAGTTCGGTTGGAAATTAACGCCGTAGATATTTCGTACCCAGTTTGCGCGTGCACATACATATTTAAGGCTTTTCTAGCTCAATTTAAATTTTTCCTATTCACCCCGTATTGAGTGGCAAATAACTAGTTGAGATATGTGAAAATTGTGAAATGCTAAAATGGAAGCAACATTTTATACAACTACAACACTCATACCAACAAAACAAAATGCTTTGCAGCGGCTATAGCACACAACATAAAGCTACTTATAAGCGAATATAAAACAAAATGCAAGTGGGAAATCGACCAAAAGTAACTGAAACACAATTAACCACACTTCAAGCAACACCTTCACATAATTCACCATCTTCAGCTACAAATATACCACAACATTACAATGCTGATTTTCGCTCGCTTAGTTATGTACATTTTACTTATTCGTATCCGTATTCGTATACATATATTCTTAAGCTTAATTTCAACACACGCACCTCTCGCAAAATTAACGTAAAACACCCGATTTCCTCCTCATTATTCACCACTCCATAAAATGTATAATATTATCATATGTGGTTTTCTAAATTCATTGCTTTTTCAATCCACCATTTTTACTACTCCCTACGAGTGCCCCAATTAGGCGCAAGTAAAAATATACTCAGCTTTTTCACTATTTTCAACATTTTTTTTGTACTTTTAAAGTGCTAGTTCCACTTTAAATTTTTGTCGGGAAACTGTATCCGTTAGTCACCTGCAATGTTACATTTATTTTTGCTCATTACGATCTCCTATCGGTCAATTGGCCCCAAATTGACTGATGAGTACACAGACAATGACATAGGCATACCCTTACAAACATGTAAGCTACTTCTTTAAGGCCGGCGGGCCAATTACAAGGTCAAAAAAATCGATTTTTTTTTTTCCTGAAATCAATAGCTTAGATATTCAAGAACATGAGACACAAATTTTCAGAGTTAAATTCCAAGTATTTGCAGAGCTACAGAGCCGAGCGTAGTGCGGCGTCGAGCAACCGTGCGCTTACTTTGAAACTTTGAAGCGCGTTTTCTCGGCTTTTCATTTTCACGATTTTACCTAATTTGTGTACACGATTGCAAAAAAACTAAACGAGCTATCCATTTCATTCAAACTGCGTTATCTTCAGTATTGTTTTCTCTTCTATGTGAACTAAAAAAAACATCCAAAAACTTTTTTTAAGCGAGTTTTTTACCCAGTTGAAGAGTTTTTTTTTCCTTGAAAAACCACTTTTTTTTTCTACCTTCCCCAAAAATTCGAATTTTACGTGTTTCTCCCAATTTTCTTAGTTCACATCGAAGATAATTATATCAAAATTAATAATCTTTTTTTTTTTTTGTTTTGAGATGAAAATTGCAAGTTGTATCTTGTACACAAGTTGGATACTTCAGTGGCAAGGCGCTCTGGGAATCTATTGATAACTCGGCTTACAATATATTGTTGGAGATTGTACAAATTGTTTTTTTTAGTTCAAATATATATTAAACTATCCCCAAAACTTCATTTGGCTAATTGTTTTTTTTTCTCATCCAACAACGCTTCGCGAAAACTACTGAATTTAGGGCATCTAATTGGCCCGCCGGCCTTAAGGAAATCGTTAATGCGTAATGAACAACCTGCAGAATCGCCGGACAATTGTGGCCGACTCTCAATGCTAAACGCACAGAATCTCTGCTAGGTCAAAATAAGCACAGTCTTTGCACACTGATTTCAGTTATAACTGCGCACTGCCTAATAGGTAGGCACGTCCAGAGGGTGGGTGTGCATACACATGACTTCTGCAGAAGCTGTCTAGATGAGGATGAGACGATTTCGCACCTTCAGGTTCGATCGAGTCGTAGGTTTACTATTTTAGGTAGACAATTTTTAATGAATTCGAAGATCTCAGTTCTGTGGAAGTCAGGGATCTTCTAAATTTTTGAAAAGTATACACTGGTTTTAGGAGAGATAAAGACAAGTTCCCCACGCGGCATCACAATGGGCTATGACCCTGAGAGTGTACCACGGGACAAGCGCTTCAACCTAACCTAACCTACGATCTCCTCATACCCTTGCTGATCTGTGAGCTAAATCTAATAGAAGCGTATGTCTAATAGAAGCGGGGGCGACCGCCGTAACCGAATGAGTTGTTGCGTGACTACCATTCGGAAGTGCACAGGTTCAAAATTTCGGACACGAAACACTAATTGATAAACAACGTAGACAACATAGACACTCCGAGTCTATTTTTGCCATGAAAAATCTTCTCATAAAACTTACCATATCTGCCGTTCAGAGGCGGCATAAAACTTTAGCTCTCTTCATTTGTGGCAAATATCAAGACGCACACCACAAATAGGAGGAGGAGCCCGGCCTACCAAACAAAAAAGGGTGTATGCGTCAATTATATATACTTAGTCGTGCCGTAAGTTCTGTTACAAGTTAAGTCGGTTTAAATATGACAAAAAAATTTAAATTTTCATTCGAAATGGGCACCATTTGGTTTTACATAAGCCTTCAAACGATTCGGCCATGCAGCTATTGCAGTATGATACCCATGGATATTGCCATCGCTTCTCGAACCCAAGATTGTTTGAGCCTCTCTAAATTTCGACAGGTCATGCTCTCCAATTCTGTCTACAAACTGTATTCCAATGGATTTAGATCTGTACTTTCAGACGGCCAATCTTCTCCGGTTATGAATTCAGGAATATTGATTTTTAGCCACTGCTGGGTGGTTTTTGCTTTATGGGTTGGAGTGGAAGATCCAACGTTCTCGATTGAAGAGAGTACTGCTCAACTGCTTCACCACGCTCTCTAAGGCATCCTCCTGGTACACTTTTGCCCCGTTCTTAATCCCTTTTCGCAGAAATGAATAGATGTAACGTCTTACAAGACACTCCCTCCCAAACTATTACGGAGGCTGAACGCTTGGAACAACATTTTTTGCGTCTTTAGAAGTTTTAGCACAGATTTTGTCATTTTGCTTATTAAAAACTTCTTCAACAGTCAAAATTTTCTCATCTGTGAAAAGAATATTTTCATGGCCGTTGACCGCGTGCCACCGAAGAAGGTGCTTGCATTTGTCGAGTCTTATTTTCTTCAAGCGTGTTGTTTTTAACATAGAATACCTAGTTTCCATGGTGACAAGATTTTTAGAGGTGTTGCCATGATCAGACCGTTAAGCAGCTCTCAGTGAATTTGAAAGAATCAGCTGATTGTCTGACGTAACCGAGGGCATGGCAACGGTTTGCTATACGAAAATATCAATACAGTTTCGGCTTATGTTACTTCGTTGCCGTTTAAACAACGAATGATTGGACGAGTGTGTGAATATATGTGATGCCCGAAACACAATTGCAGCGGACAGTGGGTAATGATTTGACAGATGGCGAACAGCTGAGCAACTGTCGTTGAAAAATTCGGTCGGTTAAACACAATTGCGACGGGACGGTATTCAGTTGACATTTTATGGTTACAATAAAATTAATTTTATAGTGGAATCTTTTCGTTTGCTATATTTGTGAAGCAAATTGTCGAAGTTCATTGTTACAAAAAAAAACTTATTTCTAAGATATTTTGAGGTTTTTCTTCTGCAAATCGAATAAATACTATTCTCTTGTTATTTGCCTGCTGTTGCTTATAAACAAACGAATTGTCATCAAGTAAGAAAAGCAACACTGAGTTCTCAACACGGCGGAGAAAATATAAATTAATCGTAAATCGTTTTTCCGCCGTGAAAATAACTGACGGCGAGAAAACCGTCCCCGTTACAATTCTGTTTAGCACATGAAATGAGCGGGCAGAGTTCTGGTGCCGAATCCCCGATGATGTGGTAGCCTTAATTACTCTTCAAATCGCCGATACACGAACATATTTTTTTGTTGTCCTATCCACCAGAATGCGGATGTCGCTAATAGCGGCAGGCTAATCCCTACCCTGTCAGAAATCAAAACAGATTAACGAAACAAACGCAAGACTGAGTTTTGTCGAGGCCCTGTGCTCCTAAGAGGAGTGAACAAGGAAAACATAAAAACCACCAGAATCCATTGTTGTTTTTTTGGTTGCGCTCTCTTCCACAATCCTTTGATTTCTTTTTTGTTCCCTCTACCAGAATCCATTGTTTGTGTTTTTTTGTTGCCTTCTCAAACCAAAATCTATTGTTTTTTTTCGTTTTTTTTATCCTGTCTACCAGAATCCGTTGTCCGATCACGTAGTTTCCTATGCCGAGTTACCATAGAAATATGTAGAAGAGTGAAAACTTTGATCTCCACTAAAAAAAAAATGGACTTAAGCTTTCAAATCGCCGATACACGTAAATATTTTTTGTTGTCCTATCCACACCAGAATCCGTTTTATGTTTTGTTTTTGGTTGCCCTCTCTCCCTGAATCATTTGTTTGTTTTTGTTGTTTTCTGTACCAGAATCCAGGGTTTGTGTTTTTTTATTTTGTCGACCTCTACCAGAATCCATTGTTTTTGTTATCCTATCCACCAGAATCCTTTGTCCGATCACGTGGGTCCTATGCCGAGTTACCATAATAATATGTAGAAGAGTGAAAACTTTGATCTCCACTAAAAAAAAAATTGGACTTAAGCTTTCAAATCGCCGATACACGTAAATATTTTTTGTCGGCCGCCGTAGCCGAATGGGTTGGTGCGTGATTACCATTCGGAATTCACAGAGAGGTCGTTGGTTCGAATCTCGGTGAAAGCAAAATTAATAAAAACATTTTTCTAATAGCGGTCACCCCTCGGCAGGCAATGGCAAACCTCCGAGTGTATTTCTGCCATGAAAAAGCTCCTCATAAAAATATCTGCCGTTCGGAGTCGGCTTGAAACTGTAAGTCCCTCAATTTGTGGAACAACATCAAGACGCACACCACAAATAGGAGGAGGAGCTCGGCCAAACACCTAACAGAAGTGTAAGCGCCAATTATTTATTTTTTTATTTTTTATCCACACCAGAATCCGTTTTATGTTTTGTTTTTGGTTGCCCTCTCTCCCAGAATCATTTGTTTGTGTTTGTTGCCCTCTACCAGAAACCAGGGTTCTTTTATTTTGTTGCCCTCTACCAGAATCCAAGATTTGTTTTTTTTTATTTTGTTGTCCTATCCACCAGGAATCCGTTTTTTTGTTGTCCAGAATCCTTTGCTTTTGTTGTCCTCTACCAGAATCCATTGTTTTTTTTTTTTTTGTTGTTCTACAGTGTACTTTTATTCACAAAGTCCTCAAAAAGTTAGAAAAATAATCTGTTAAAAATTTTTCAACACACTCTCATCATTTTATTTTGCTTAGGTTGCACATTTTAGTTTCACACCAATTTAAATACATAATTAGCAATGCATACAGGCACGAAAACCGCACTTTGAAGCCATACACACCTACCTTTACAACCTATTCGTAAATTTAATAGAAAATAATATAAAAATGAAAATGAAAACATTTGGTTGCAATTGCTTATGAAAACTTTTTCCCTTCCTATTTGTATATTTTCTTCCAATAACCGTAGCTTTCTCATCGGAATCATTAGATCATGATAATTTCGGCGGCAGTGTTAGTTCTTTGCGCCGCGCCTCATGCAGCAAAGCACGCGCCAAACATCGAATTACCGATAGCCCATCACATTAGTTATTGTTATTGTAGCAGCACCACTTGACAAAACAAAAAAAAAGAAGTAAAATAAACAAACAAAACTTTATTAAATATAACAAAAAACTAAAAACTTCATAAAGTCATATACTAGAATTTCCACATAAACGCCACGCACTTAAAAAGTATTGAAAAATTAAATTATAGCTACATAAATTACAAACAAAAGAAAATTCCATAAGAAATGTTGCCAATGCATTTAAACGTAATTAATATAGAAATTTTGCCAAGCTTATTTTTTAATTTTGGATACATATTGTACATGTGTAGAATGGAGTTTTATCAGTTGCATAGCTACTAATGAACACAAGAATCAAAAAGGCCACATCACACATATACATATACACACACACACACCACATAATCACGCCTTGCATTCATTTTGAAATTGAAATGTTCAAATTTGTACTTAATTATTGTTGTAAATTTAAATACACATACATGCATACATATGTATATTTGTATGTAAGAAGTTAATATTAAGTAAACCTACATACACACACCACTCGCATACAGATAAATGTTGTATGTTATTTGATAATACGAAGAAATATAAACTTTCTAAATGACAGCAGAGAATAAAAATTTGGCAAAAAGCAGAGGAAAGTTTGCATATTTCGAAAAATGTCTGCAACATCGAAAATAGGCACACATACAGGGTGGTCCAAATAAAAGTATTTTCATGAAAATTAAATGAAATGATTAAATTTCACTTGATTTTGGTACGCTCTATAAGAACGAAAAATCTACCAAGTACTTCTGTGGTTACAAACAAGAATAGCCTAAACCGACTTAAGAGGGCAGTCGATTAACGGGGAACGACCTGGATTTATATTTGGGCAATGACTGTCATTTCGGCAACATTCCCTAAAGATTTATTGGGAATGTTTTATGTTGTTAACACAAGATCAACAACAGCAACTTAAGAGGACGGACAGCACGTTCCAGCAGTATTCTCCGTACATGTGTGGGGAATGCTTATGCTGTTACAACTGCAACCGTTTCCATGACAGTCGGTTCTGCCTTATTGGAACGAGTCGCCAAGGACTGTCACACCAGCAGCATTCCCCGTGCATATATGGAGAATGTTTATGCTGCTACAACAACAAAAACGACAGCAAGTTACCCGATCGACCTGCATTTATATGAGGACACGAACTCGTGCTTCAGCAGTATTCCAGAAGGTGTAGGCGGAATCTTCTATGCTTACTACTTATGCTGTGGCACCACAACTTAAGAGGAATCCTGCTTTAAGAGACCCAAAATAGCTTTTTTAGAATTTTTTTAAGAATAAGAAAATATTCAAGCTCAGCTGGCTTTTGTTTTGGATATTGCTATATAAATATATACCTATATAAGTTCCTGAGGCTCCGCGGGGGAACAAGCGGCCACAACAAGCTTTCTCCATTCGCTTCTAGAGGACGTCAGCCACTTCAATTCGTGCCAACTTTTGCTTGTCCTTGCTACCTCCTAGTGATGGTCTGCCTCTGCGTCGTCTTCCTTGCGGATTCCAATCGCTTGAATTACGGGTGATGTCGTTCTGCTATTTTCTTAAAATGCGACTGCGCCATCCATTCTTTTTGTTAAGATGCGGAGGCAATGCTTAACAAAAACTTGAAATCGCTGCAAGTGTGTGGCTGCAAGATTATGAGTTGGCAGCCATAAAGTAGGTTGAACTTGACATTCGAGTTGAAGATGTTAATTTTGGTGTTATCAGTGATCACAGATGAATTCCAGACAGCTTGAAGAGAGCTAAAAGTCTATTTTGCTTTTTTATGCTGCTTCTTATATCTTCTCTGGAGCCTCCGCTTGAAGATATAATGCAATCCAAGTAGCAAAAGGAGCTGACTTCTTCAAGCTCAGTACCGTCAATTTAAAATTTTTGTGTACAGGTCGAGATTAAACGGATTGCCTTGGTTTTGCCGAAATTTATTTCGAGTCATACTTTCGCTGCTTTTTCTTTTACTAGCGTTAGTTTTTTCGACATAACAGAGAAGGTGTGCGCTATTATGCATTTATCGTCGGGATAATCGAGATCTTCGAGACGACTGCTTTGATTATAACACAGTCTAGCACGGTTCTAAAAATGAGTGGTGGCAGCACACACAGCGCTCTTCTGAAATCGATAAGGGTAGCCGGAACTCCTTTATATGCCAATGCACTTCAAAATGCGACGTGTTGGATCGTATCGAATGCTTTTTGAATGTCGACGCAAGTTAATTAGAGAGGGGTTCGTTACTCTACATATTGCTTCACTATAACACGAATATTGTTAACGTAGTAGATGCAAGATCGGCCCGGTCAGAAACCCGCATGCTCCGGGGTGAGTTTTGGTTGAAATACATATAAAAAAATTGATATACTAGTGTACGCACTTGTAACCACTTATCCATGATGTCTTGGGGCAATATGAAGATCACGATTTTTGTCTGCAACAGAAATTCCAAGCAAAATTTAAAATTTCAAACAATCATGTTTTATGTAACACAAATTCAAATATTTAATGTACAAATTTTCAATGCTAGTTTAACAGCGGTAATTAAACAAAAAAAATGTAACCCTGAAAAATTTAACAATTTAAGTGGAATCCAAGGTTAAACTTGTACTCAATACCCTGGGAGCCAGGAACTCCATCTTGCTGGGCTGTGTATCAGGACAAGAAGTTCATGACCGTAATGAACCGTCGGACAGCCCAGCAAAATTAGGTAGGTGGTACATCGAAATTCCGTGGACTAGAGAAGTCCATATAAAACAAGTTATGAAAAAGTGGGTAAGCAGGGAATTCACGCCACACTGGATTGAGAGTCCAGGACAGGGGCAAGTTGTACAGTTCATCCTTCTCTCCACAATTTAGCATCGAAATGGATAGAGAGGGGCTTACGAACTCTTATGGTTACTATACGGGACATTATAGTCTTCGTTTTCATTTTAGGAAATCACAATTAGTAGAAACCAGCGTTTGCCCTTTTTGCGAACTGAATGATGAAACCCCAAACCACATCATCTGCGAATGTGTAGCTCTCGCTAATGAAAATTTGTACACCCAGGTGATGTGACTCTAAATCCATTAGTGATATGGCACAAAAGGTCTGAGTTTAGGCTTGCAATCAAGCACAATAGGTCATATTAGAGGTCTCAGAGCTTTTTGGCACAATATTAACATAAATTATAAACTTGCGCAGAAAAAGTAATCGTGAGAGGTTTGGAACAAAAAAAAATTAGGCTTAGAAAAAAAATCTTTCAACTATCTGTAGAAGTTTCTCGAATTTTTTTCCCAAATGCATTTACTTCAAATAGAAGCCATTCAAAATAGTATTCTAGTTCTAGTACGGGGACCGCCATAGCCGAATGTATTGGTGCGTGACTCCCTTTCGGAATCCGGAGTACATAGGTTCGAATCTCCGTAAAACACCAGAATGAAGAAACAGTTTTTTTTCTAATAGCGGCCGCCCCTCAGCAGACAATGGCAAACCTCCAAGTGTATTTCTGCCATGAAAAGCTCCTCACTAAAAAAATATCTCCCGTTCGGAATCGGCTTAAATCTGTAGGACCCTCCATTTGTGGAACAACAATTTTGGGCCAATTATATATATATCGAAATCCAGCCACGCACTGAAACACCTTTTTGACGTCATGCTGCGTTCAGGGTTGCATCTTCAGAAATAACTTTGGGTATATATTTTCTACTACATAAAGCTCATACCATAGTTCGAAGCGAAAGATAAAAACAACCGATTTCACATTCCTCGAATGCATTGGATTCTCGGCAATATCTTAAAAGGTGTCCCATGCTCCGCACTAAATTTTTTTAAATTGTTTTAAAATCAGCCTTTAGATGAAATTGTTTCTTTTACAAAACTTCTTTGGGAATGAGTTTGGAAGAACACCTTTATTTGGACTGCCCTGTTCGTAAATAGAGTTAAAGTTAAAGATTTAACGATGCAACTTACTAATTTGAAATAAAGTCCAAAATAAAATAACGAATGACATTTTATTAATAGTTCCCACGAAAGCTTTATGAATCGGCAAGTACAAGGGTAAAACAATGAGTTCGTGATATAAAGGTTAATGAAGCGAGCAAGCCTAATTTTTGATTTATTATATTATTGATTTAGGGGACTTCAAATTTTCTTATAAAATACCGGATATGGAAAGGTGAAACCAAACTATTTCGGCCTTTCTTCATTTGTAAAGTTTTTTTATTTTTAGTATTAAGTACATGATTCAGGCGTCAGACTGGATCTGTTAGAGACCGACAATCCCACCACTGCAAATTTCTTAACTTGTACGAAATCTGTTGTCCCATCTTCTTCGACTATTCGAGTTACGCTATACGAACCCATTTTTGGGAGGTTTCTTTGTACGTGAGTATATTAAAACACCCAAAAGGATTTGCGACCCATTGGGATCATTTGCGAATAATGTTTAAAAATTAAAAAAACAACACTTAAAGTCAATCTGAGTTTAAATAATGTTCAGGCACATGAAAAAAATTGCATTAGTTATGTTTTTGCAAAACATTGTAACCAATTTTAAATCTCATTGTAGATCTTGTTGACGCTTTTTTTGGGAAGTACCTAAAACGTCCTTTTAAAAAGAATTTCTAAAAATGCAAAAAGAGGTTGTACAAATACATCCCTTGGGAAATTTTACTTTAGGTCTTCCCTCACAAAAACTTTCTGCAATGAATAAAAAATCCGCAAAAAAAATTTTTTTAAATTGCATCTAAAATTTTATTTTCCCAAATAGTTTCTCATTTTTCGATATAAATGTAAGAATTTAATTTGACTACCAGACACATTTTTGACTTTTATTAATATGCTTCCGAACCCTTTGATATGCTCACCCGCGCCACAAAACTAATTTTCCACATCCCACAACTTAATCTTTAATTTGTGGTATAGCATTATCCGTAAAAAGATTATACTAGATTTACTTATATCATACCTTGTTGAAAAAGTTCTTCAGAAAATTCAAAACAAAAGTTTATTCCTCAAAAGTGATGTTATCGCTTTCAAAGTACTCCCCATAAACTGTATCAAACTTCTGCTAGCGTTTGATCCAGCTCTCGGAAAATTTGTGGATATCTATTTTCGGTATAGCCATCAGACGTCTTTGATTTTTTCATTACTTCCTTTCGGCTGTTAAAACGCTTCCTTGTAGTGGTTTTTTAATACGATTAAACTGAAAAAATGCCAAGAGTCATATCAGGTGAATTCGATGGCTGTTGAATGGTATTCGTTTCGTTCCTAGTCAAAAATTCACGGATAATGGGCGACGGTGCGTTATTATGATGCATAAACCACAAGTTGTTTTCCCACAAATCCGTTCTTTTGGAGAATTGCCTCTCCTAAAAGTCTCATAACACCCAAATAATAGTCCTTATTAACATTCTGACCTTCTGGCAAAAATGTGTGATGTGCAATACCGTTGTAATCCATAAAAACCGTGAGCATCGCTTTCTTTTTTGACTACAAACGACGTGGTGTGTTTTTGTCTTGGTTCATTCCACTCACTCGCTTGATATCTGGATTGTGTGTCGTACTCGTAAACCCACGACAGCCATTACCATAAAAAATTCATCAGTTGTCGGCCTCCTTTTCGAAGATGCATCTGCTATTCCCATTATAGGCAACCGGGGTCGTTCTTTTTTCATTGATTTCGGTGTCTACCGATGAGGGTTGAATCGAAGGATATTTTCAAGGAAACATCATCGTCCATGATACTTTGATATGGCCAAGCTAATGCAGTCGTAGTTCTTTTTATATATTTTATAGGCTTCCGAATTCATCGCCAATGCGTCGAGGACTATTGAAACTTGCGCGGAACAGTTCCCTCGAATACTTCTATTGACTTCTCATTGAAGTTCCTCTATGCCTAAAAGCATTCGTTGCTCAGTTGCAGATGTCATCATCATGCCTTCCTAGGTAGAAGAGAAGTTGTGAATAAGTGTCGAGCATTTTCTTGTATCATGAGTGGTACTTGCAAAGTTGAAGACTTAAATTAAAAATTATGTTTCTTTCGAGCCGTTCTCGAATTCAATATCGATCTGTCAATTTAAGCACTCTTAAGTACTCTACTCGGTACCAGTACTCGTTAAAAGTATCGGAGAGAAGTACTCGCTACTTATTGGTATCAGAATGGTTCTAAAATTTACACAGAGAAACTTTTTCCCTTCCATATGACGAGCTGAAATGTGCCTTTGTGATATTTTCCCATTCCTCTAGCGAATTACCGAAAGACCGAAATATGTATAGGTATCCCGAGAATTCGCCAAGATCTTTATTTGTTCAAGCACGAGACCTCAATGATGTAACAAACTTTCTAATCTTTTGGGGTGCTTATGAATAAACAACGGGGTTCCCAAAGTAAATACGTTTAAATCTAGGGTCCGAAATTCTAGCTGTAGCAATGATCCTTGGAGTTCTACCTGTCTTACTTGTTTTACAAGCACCGATGAACAAGTATTGCCATGTAAGTTCTTGATTCATGTAAGTTCAAAACAAAAATTATTGTAGGAAAAGCAGGTAATTCTTTAACCGCGTTTTCGATACCCCACTGAGTACTTGCAAGAAAAGCTCGGGTACAAAAAATACTCAGTACTTTAACAAAGTATCGAGTATTTCCTCGTATTGGAACAACACTAGCAGTATTTCGATAACTATCCAAATCTGGTAGTCCAAATCTCGCTGCGTAGCAAAATCACTCCGGGATTTAGTTAGGCAGGGCGCATTTTCAAACAGGCAAAAAAAAAAAAAAAAATAACTACGATTTGAAAGAACAAAACTAAGACTTTCGTGTATTTGAAGTAATTAGTCTCATGGATTGATTATGACTTTTTGAGAGAAGAATTAAGAGAAAGCGCAAAAAATTTAAAAAAACAGAAATACCTACTTTAACGAACTTGTCTCTCTTCGTACTAGGGGTATGGAAATTTTTGGAATGTTTTAGGTCAATAAAGCTTAAAAAGTATGAATTTTATGGCCGAAGAACAAAAAAATGTAAACTACTTCACAATAAATGCGAGTGTTGCTGCATATATTTGAATATATGAAAAAGTTTTGCCAAATGAAAAAGAAAAAACAATGTACAAGTAAAGTAAAATAATAATATTGATGCCCGCTTTTACCAATCAATTCAAAAATTTATCAGACAATTAGAATTTAAAGTTGCTCCATGTCAATACCAAACTTTGCGATTTAAAATTTTAACAGTCTGCTAAATTTAAAATGGATTGGTGAAAACGAGCTTGACACATTCACATGTACTTATGTATTTAAATATTCAATTGCTTACGCGCGAATTGTTCCTTATTTAATTAAAAGTACCTAACTATTCACAACAAATACAACAAAACAAAAATAAAACAAAACTTTAAAAGCACTGAAAACTACGCAATAGCTTTGTTTGTTTGGTGGAAAAAAATAAGTGAGATTTTCCGTTGAGTCTCTCCCATGCACACGCACGTGCCGCATACACATCCATCCATCTGATGAGTGAGCAACACACTGTAGCGCAGGAGCGCTTTAAACGCTTAAAACGCTAGTGAGTTTGGTAAGCGGCAGCAAAAACAAAAACATAATCGGATATTTATAAATTATCTGTATATATGCGTGTATGTACTATACCCGTGCAAATCGTGTTTTTGTATTACTCCTGAATATATGCCTCTTTTGCCATGCTCCTCTACTACCTACTTACACTTACATATACATTTGCATAGATAGAGATAAAGACAAAATTATAAAAGCGCCACATATTGACAAGTTTTGATTTTTGATTTATTTATTTTTAAATTTAATTTTTTTATAAAGGTCATATTAATCCAAGTTCAACTTTGCCCAAGATTTATTAAAATTTGCAAAATTTCATTAAAATTTCAAACTTTTTAAACAGAATTAAAAAAAATTACGTTCGCAGTTTCATAGCCCATTAAATTTTAGTAAAATACGAGGGCTGTTTTTTATATTTTGCGCCCAATAATGAAAACACCTTAAAATAATAATGAAAATGGTTTTATTGTTTTATTAAATATTCTCGAAGTCGATACACTTCTGCACTCCAAATTCTCAAGTACTTTTGCCACTCAGAAGTTGATACCTCCAAAATCAGATATATAAAGGTTTCAACAACAGCTTTTACAGGCGTTGAAAAACCTTGATTTCGCATTTTAGTTTTGATGTTCGGGGCAAAGAAAAAAAAGTCATTAGTTGCCAAATCAAGGCTGTAGGGCCCATGAGCCATTAATTCGATCTTTTGAGTGCTCAAAAACTCTCTTGTGTGCGCCAATATGTGAGAGTTCGAATTGGCTTGGTGAAGGAGGATTTGTCTTCGGCGGTTCGTTTTCCTTAATTCTCCGAAAACTTCTGGCAAATAACTGGTTTTGTACCATTCAGAATTGACTGCTTGAAGTTTCTCTAGCGGTACTGTTGCGAAGTGCGCTGATTTTCCGAAAAAGAGGAGTTTGCTTTGAGTTGCTTCTTCCGCAAACCACTTTTGTTGGAAACACCCATACTGTTATGTCATATGCATAGATCCAATATTCATCACCTAGTGCGATGTCATAGACGTGTTTTAAACCATCGGGACTAAATTGTTTCAAAATTTTTTACACCAATCGACACGAGTCCTTTTTTGGGCAATTATCAAACTATGGGGTAACCAAAGAGAACAAATTTTCTTGATCATCAAGTGTTCATGTAATATTGGATGTATGGTAATCCCATTAATGCCCAAGGATGCCTTTATCTCGGATATGTTACATGACGGTCTTGCGTTATCATTTGACGCAGATCATCGATTGCTTGTGGCACAACAACCGATTTTGGACGGCCTTCACGAAATTCATCTTTCGAGGAGCGACGGGCAGACGGTCTCATAGGAACTTGTTGTACCAGCGCTTCACAGTGGCTAAGTGTGGTGCTTCACCGCCAAAAGTTGCAGTTGATCAGGGCACTGCTCTCTCGATAACCCACTCCGAAAATGAAATAAGTCATCGCATAAAAATTGTCACCAGTTAATTCCATCTGTTGGACGAGATGCATATTTCAACTCCCTTAAATAATAACAAATAAACATCGTTAGTGAAACGTTGCTAAAAAATATCAAACTATTCAATAAAAATGCCGAATTACATCTCTTCCTACGTAGTGTTGAAAAGGTGCAAAATATAAAAGGCAACCCTCGTAAGGTGCAAGCTTGAAGTAACTCAAAAGTCGAGTAGATTTTTTTGATTATTTTTCCTGAGGGTGTTAAAATGCCCGAATGCACAATATTTTTTATGTGGGAAAACGCACACCGTTAAAAGAACAAAAATTATCAAAAATTATGCGAGAATTTTTACTTCTTTCAATTTTGCTTTTTTATTATATTGAAATTAAGTAGGCTATAAAACTGCATTCCCACCAATTTTCTAAATATTCTGAATGAAAAGTATGGAATTTTAATTCAAATTCGATTAATATTTAAAAAATTTGAGCATATTGGACTTGTTTGGTTTTTGTTATAGAATGAAATATGATTGCATTTAGTTTCGAAAAATATAGTCAAAACTTATTATGCCATTCATGAAAATGCATACAAACTTACTACACACCTTCATGCTATGCCTTTTCTCTCGTTGGAATACTTTAATTTTCAAAATTATTTTAGTTTTAAGAGTTCCCTCCCTTTGCACGTAGTGTTGCATGGTATGTGTTTTTCCTAATAGGAGTAGTTCTTTCAAATAAGTAAAAGTGTATTTTTGCAATTTTTTTTTAACTACATATATTAATATTATGTATTAATTTGTGCATGCGTTTTCAATCTTTTCGGTATCTGGTGTCTTGAGATCTTTGACTGAGATTTATGAAAATTTATTTAGTTCAGTTTTTTCAGGGAAGCTTGAATGGAAATCAAACACAGAAAAATGTTTCTAATATCTATAAATTTTTTTTTGACAAATATTTTATGTCATTGAATATGACCGAAATCGCTTAAGTGGTTATCGCGTCAGTCAAAAAGAAGAGGAATGCTGGAATATAATTTTGGGCATGTGGACGGGTGGCCTCCGTACCCGAATGGATTGGTGACTACCAATCCGAAGTGCACAGGCTCAAATCTCGGTGAATTGATAAAATGATAAAAAACGTTTTTTCGCGTTAGCGGTCACCCCTCGGCAGACGATGGCAAGCCTCCGAGTCTATTTCTGCCATGAAAAAGCTCGTCACAAAAACTATTTGCCGTTCGAAGTCGGCTTAAAACTGTAGGTCCCACCATTTGTATAAAAACATCAAGACGCGCACCACAAATAGGAAGAAGACCTCGGCCAAACACACAACAAATGGTGTAAGCGCAAATTATATTATATATATACACATAAAGGGTGATTTTTAAAGAGCTATAGGAAAGTTTTTCAAAAAACACACGTAAAATTCAGAAAAAATGCATGAACTTTTTATTTAGATCGATAGTACAGTCCATATAATTTAATGTTTGAAGAATATTTCATGCAAATGTTGACCGCGACTGCGCTTCAAATGGTCCATCCGCTTAGTCCAATTTTGGCATACTCTTTCCAATGTTTCGGCCGGTATCTCACATATAAATGCTTTAATGTTGTCTTCCAATGCGTTAATTGAAGTAGGCTTGTCTGAATAGACATGAGCTTTAACATATCCCCACAAAAAATAATCTAAAGGCGTTATATCGCACGATCTGGGTGACCAATTGACAGTTTCCGAACGTGAAATAAAATGTTCACCGAATTCGCCTCTCAACAAGTCCATTGTTACACGTGATGTGTGGCATGTGGCACCGTCTTGCTGTAACCACATGTCATGCAAGTCAAGCTTTTGCATTTTGGGCAAAAAAAAGTTGGATATCATTTCACGGTAGCGCTCACCATTCACAGTTACGTTACGATTCGCAGCATCTTGGAAGAAGTACGGTCCAATGATACCTCCAGCCCATAAGCCGCACCAAACTCTGACCTTTTCTGGATACTTTTGGTAGCTCTTGCAATTCTTCAGGCTGATCTTCACTCCAAAATCGACAATTCTGCTTATTTACGTACCCATTGATCCAAAAATGAGCTTCGTCGGTGAACACAATTTTTCGATAAAAAGTGGATTTTCGGCCAACTTTCCAAGAGCCCATTCACCAAAAATTCTGCGTTGCGGTAGTTCGTTTGGCTTCAATTCTTGCACCAGCTGTATATTGAAAGGCTTCACACCCAAATCCTTTCGCAAAATTTTCCACGTTGTTGAGTAACAGAGGCCCAAATGCTGCGAACGGCGACGAATCGATAATTGATGGTCATCATTAACACTGACCGATACAGCTGCGATATTTTCTTCAGTTCGCACTCTACGTAAGCGTGTTGGTGGTTTGATGTCCAATAATGTAAATTTGGTTCTAAATTTAGTCACAATAGCTCGAATAGCCGTTTCAGTGGGTCGATTGAACTGACCATTAAATGGAAGAAGCGCGCGATAAACTTTCTTAACAGAACACGCATTTTTATAGTAAAATTCAATTATTTGCAAGCGTTGTTCGTTTGTGAGACGATTCATGGTTAAATGGTTAAATTATAGACCAAACTGAAGATGTTTGACAGTGAAACAAAACATGAAATGTTTAAACCAACTGTTTAAAAAGATAATAGCTAAAAAATCACCCGTTATATACGAGGGCCATTTGAAAAGTACGTGCAAAAATAAAAACTACTTAATTTTCGGCATAGTCTCCTTTGGCCAACAGTGTTCTAGTTGGTTGGTCCCTTCCGAATAATGGGATTTGTCCAAGCCTGAAAAATAGTCATTCGTTTCTGCAGTCACCTTCTCGTTTGAATAAAATTTCTCTCGCCAGCTATTTCTTCAAATGGGGGAACAAATTGTAGTCCGAAGGTTTCGTGTCAAGTCTAGAGAATAGGGCGGATGTGAAGCGAGTTGGAACCGTATTTTCATTAATTTTGCGACTACAACTGCTGAGGCGTGAGCTGGTGTGTTGTCGTGGTGGAAAAGGAAAATCTCTCGACTTCCTCGATTCAAGCGAATGCCAAACACAAAGAAATATACCGATCTGGCTCAACCTTAGCCTGCGTTCTGCCAAGAGATGCTACTAACTAAACATAACTTCCATACGGGCGAGTAGTGACATTTCTCTGACTTTGCACGGACGTTTCGAACGACCCTCATGCCTTCATACTTGCGCACGCACAAGTTTCAGTTTCTAATTTATGTATTTCATGTTCTATTAAAAATACTAAGATCCGAGGTACTATGTGTCTATATTTATGTATTCATATTTTTCTGCATGTATGTATGTATGTAGGTGTATTTAAAATTACTTCCGATTACAAATGTGGCAGAAATTTTATCAACTATCCTCGTAAAAATTACATTTTCAACTGCCAATTTTATATTAAAGTTCAACTATTTTCCACTTTCTTGCAGCGGCATGAATAACAACCAGCCAACGTCAACGGGGCAGACGTACCACACTATTTGAACGTGTATTTCGTTTTCTAAATTTTTTCAAAAAATGTTTTTAAAACATGAAGAATTGTGAGAAGAATTATGACAAAAAAATGGGAGGACCATCGAAATTTTCTAAGCAAGCAGATGTGAAAAAAAGCTAACTAAGCGGATGGAAAAATGGTAAGAGTTAAGTGACATTAAGTATAACTTCTGAACGAAAAATGTGCCAAGAAATCGAAATACATGCAAGCACATTCACACAAACATACCATATATGGAATTGTGTGTGTGCGTGACTGATTACTATTTTAAATACATACATATGTATTAGTTAGAAGGATATGCATATAAATGGAAGGATATAAAACACCAGCAAACAAAGAAACTAAACAACCAGCCACCAGCATCGAATTTAGCTGTAATATCACAACAAAAGTAAAAGTAAAACAAAAGCAAAGGAACACTAAAATATAAGAAAAAAAGTATATGTAACAAATATAAAAACTAAGTATCAAGTATTACATTTACTTGCATCTGTGTGTAACAAAAAAAAAAAAAAAAAAACACATGCAAAAAACTACAAAATAATGTATGTATGTGTGTAATAAGTGCGCTTGTACATAGCCTGTGCGTGTATGCTTGTAAAAAAGAGATGTGTGTCATGTGCTTTGTACGCTTTTTATTGTTTAGTTATTTTTTTTTTTACTTTTAAGACCTGCAAAAGTTACTAATGCCAATTAAAAACACTATATATGTGTGTATGTGGTGCTTCTAACATACACACTAACAAATTCGTAAACACCATTAAATATTACAAATTATTTAATCACACATATTTCCCCATCTGGAAGTGTTCTTCGTAAAGTATGTATGTATGTACATTGGGGTGGCCCAAAAAAATCATTTTTTTTATGTTACCTTCTAAATTTGCGCCAGGGCCAAAAAAATGAGGTACCTATTTATTTATTATTTCACTTAACATTTGCCGTGCGGTCAAGGCTTTGAAAATTACCCTTAAATTCCCATGCGAAAAATGCACTTTTCCGTGAATTTGGTATAAACTATTTACTGATCGATTTTATTTAACCTGCTATTTTAATTTACCTTCACATGTGTTTAAAAAATGATACTCTATGCTTTATTTAAAAAAGAAAAAAATTAGACTTTTTATAGAGGCCCTGAAAAGCGCCCAAAATTTCCGTCTTACACTCTGAAATTCGTGGGGTAGACAAAAAGTTAAATCAAATATTAAATAACTGTTTATTTTTATATATTCTCTTTATATATTATATTTTAGTCTGAGGCAGTTCTTAAATCGTGCATAATGCTTCTTTATACCATCAAATAAGAAACAAAATTTTTTTTCGGTAGACCTTTAAAGTATTCCGAAATTGAACACGTCATTTAATCATCAGCTGTACAAATTCCTCGAATCTTCTTTTCCTTTGTGCAAATAAATAATCTGAATAATCTGAAAGCGTTAACTCGGGACTATGGGTCGGTTAATTAAGTATGCCAAGGCCGCACTAGTATTGGAGCGCAAAAAAAAACATGATTCGCGTAGAATTGCCCCTTATTTGTTTCTTAATGACATCTTTTAACTTTTGGTATTATTCTCCCACAATATTAACACCTTTTTGCTTTAAAAGTGATCGACGTCCAGATGCGTTCTATGCTTCAAATAACAGTAGCCATCAACTCTCTTGCCGATTATGGACTTTGACCTTCTTAGATTGTGCTGCATGTACTCCTGCTTTGACTTAGTTTTTTAGTCATAAGTCCATACTTCGTCTTCAGCAACTACATGGTTTATAAGTTCAATTCTGTTCTCGGTACCCAAACGTGCCTTCTAAGAAAAGTGTTTCGACCTTTTCAGCCGCTCCTGCGGACGTCACTTCAAGCGGCCGGTCTATGCGATGATCGTATTGAACTGCCTCTTTACATTGCTCACTTAGAAACAATTATTTCTCCGGCGAAAGAAGCACCGTAAATAGATGTCATCTATTCCATAATGGAATGGAACAAAATTCTTTTGCAGCTTGCCTCATATCAGCGTTATTGGATTGACAGAATGGAAACTATGAATGGCTGACCGGACCTCGGTGTCAGTGATGAATCCTTAATGTATTTCTGCCATAAAAAGAGCCTTCCATAGGAATCATCTGTTGTTCACAAGCGATATAGAACTCCCAAGATGTGGGGCAACACCCAAGGCGTACACCAATACCACAGCAAAGAAGCTGGGTTTGCGTTCGCTTACGTTGAGCTGGGCGAAAGTTTTACTGTAACTTGTTTCATTCTTAAGAGTACTCAAACTTTCATTTGTCCAAGCCTTTACTATAGTCGTATTAGTTGACTTTCCTCAGGAGATCACAAAAACATATCTGGCTATCTAATACGTTACTGAAATTATTTCAATACGAGAATTGCTGGGTTCACGATGTATATTTTTAATTTAAATACTTTGAATCCCATATATATTATATATATGGGGCATTCTTTCTGAACGTGAGACCCCCTGCCCCCAGAATATATTTTGACGAAAAGAGGTCTATGAGGGCTTAAAATGTAGGTAATTATGTTTACTTTCGAAAGCAAAGTGGCACTTCTTGAAATTCAAAATGGCGGATCCAATATGGCGGATTCAATATGGCGCAATTTTGCAGGTCGTGCATCAGATTTATGCTATGAACTGAATCATAATTGAATGATAAAAAATCTGATGAATAATCAGTGACCAATAAAAATAAATAATCTTGGAAATATGTAAAATTAAATCCAATGCAACAATTTTACTTAAAAATAAATAAAGAAAACACGAAATAGCATAAATCTGATGCACGAACTGCAAAATTGCGCCATATTGAATCCGCCATATTGGATCCGCCATTTTGAATTTCAAGAAGTGCCACTTTGCTTTCGAAAGTAAACATAATTACCTACATTTTAAGCCCTCATAGACCTCTTTTCGTCTCAAAATCTATTCTGGGGGCAGGGGGTCTCACGTTCAGAAAGAATGCCCCATATATATATATAATTGGTGCGTACACCCTTTTTGGGTGTTTGGCCGAGCTCCTTCTCCTATTTGTGGCGTGCGTCTTGATGTTGTTCCACAAATGGATAGACCTACAGTTTTAACCCGATTTCGAACGGCAGATATTTTGAAGAGCTCTTTCATGGCAGAAGTTCACTTGGAGGCTTGTCATTGCCTGCCGATTGGCGACCATTATTAGAAAAAATGGTTTTCTTAATTTTGGTGTTTTACGGAGATTCGAACCTACGTTTCCTGCCCTGAACTCCAAATGTTAGTCACACACCAACCTATTGGTGCCTTGAAGGAATTCTGACTATCAACAATCAGAGTGAAGTCGGCAGGTGCTACATTGTATACGACCGGCTATCATCTCGAAAGGAAAGATTTACGCGTGGAAGGCGCTGCAGTTACCTGATAGAAGGTCTAATTAACTGATCTGTAGGTATCCCAAGTAGAGATCGGCTCCGGTTTCGCCCACCACTTTGATCCTACGTTTTTCTTTGATAAGTTCGCTATCACTATTGCCTAACTTAGTATGAGAGCTCCAGATCGATGCAGCATAATCCATGTCACCCAATCCTTTTTCTTTCACTCAACATCGTTATAATTTGATACATATAGAGGTGGCATGTGACTCTTTTGGCAGGCTCATATTCAACTCTTCCTGACGCGTCCGCCTTCAAGCACCTAATGTACCAAGTCTTTTGCATTATACTGGATTTTATCTGCTACAAGCTCCTATGAACAGGCCTCTTGGAGAATATATGTGCGCCCCATATAATATTTCTTTAACACCATGACCAGATTCGAAATCCTTCGTATGCGGTAAGCGATTGATCCGTTGAAACTCAACAAACATATCATTTCAATTTATTCACGAATCGAATTTCAAAATAATCGCTTCTAAAGCTTTCCATTAATTGATGCCAAAATGGTATATCCAGCACTCGTGGATCCAGTGATGTCCACGGTGTCTTATCAGTTATTTGCAGTTACGCACAAACAGCTGATAATGATGTCATCTGTGGTGGGGGCTCTGAGAAAAATCGAACTTTGTATGAAAATGCAAATGTGTCAATCACTTCCAGCTGGGAATTTATATTTGATTAATTTCATACACACACACACACAAACAACCTTGTCTATATATGTACATATAAGTATTTACGAATTCACAAATATTAAAAAGAAATCTCAAAACTTAGCACAATTTTGCATGGAAAATTTTAACTCGCACAACCAATTTTAATAAATCTTAAGTTCCTGCAGCGTATCTGTATACTCTTATTAGCTACATATCTACAAACTTACAAATGAGCGATTCTTTGTCATGTGGTCCAAGTATCATGGAGATGGTCTTCCATTTTTCTGTAAATTGGCCTGCAAGGCTTGAATATAAAATATGTAAACTGAACATTTTTTTAAATTTAATAATTTTAGGATTTATTCAATGCTGGTAATTCGGGTATGGAGTTTTTTAAAGTCAAATACCTTGGGTTATTTTAACATTTTCACAATTTTTTTAATAGTTTTGAGGATAAAATATACTTTCTAAAAAATTTCGTTAACAAAAAAAAATTATTTTTTGTTCAAAAAATTTTTTTTTCACAAATAGCAAAAAAAAATTCTCAAAGAAACAAAAACAAAATTCCCCAAAAGTTAAAAAAAAAAATTATATTGTATTTATATTTTACCCTAAAAATTATGTTTTTTTTTGTTTTGAAAATTTGTGGGGATATTATTTTTTAACTTTTTTTGTTATTTTGTCAAAGCGAAATAAAATATTTTATTCTATGCATAAATTTTCAACATGAAATCTCAATTTAGGTTACTTCTTCAGCCTACTAATATACTTATTTTCAGAACATGATTCAATTATAGAAGGTAAGGTAAGTAATGACAAAAGCGCTTTGACACTCCCTTATTTTAGCGCTGCATTTACGAAGGATGGAGAAAGAGGGAAAAATGTTTTTCCCTTCTTGCCTAAAAGTAGTAAAAAAGTACGTAAAGTAGCTAATTAGTCCTGTAATAAAAGAAAAACTAAGTATATTAGTTATACATTAAAACAAAACAACAGAAAAAATATTCTTTTCTTTTAAGGCAAATATAATATTTATTTACAATAGAATTTTTTCGACGTAGGTATATCTAACAACACAAGAGTACGCAGAACTATGTGATATTACTTATGTATGTGTTTTAACACAATCGCCTGCTTCAAACGGTCAAGTTGCTCACAGTAGAGGACCGAATTAAGGGTCTGGCCATAGTTGAGCAGCTCATAGTGGATAATTCCCTTCCAATCCCACCAAACACACAGCAAAACCTTTCTGGCGGTCAATCCGGGCTTGGCGGTGGTTTGGGCCGGCTCACCGCTTCTCGACCACGATCTTTTTCGCTTGGCGTTGTCGTACGTGATCCACTTTTCCAGTCACCATCCGCTTCAAAAATGGGTCAAGTTCGTTCCGTTTTAGCAGAGAATCGCAAGCGTTGATTCGGTCCAAGAGATTATTTTGCGTCAACACGTATGGCATCCAAACTTCCAACTTTTTTTGGAATTCAATCTTCTGCAAATGATTCCAAACGGTTTTGTGGTCTACACCTAGTTCCTCACTAATCGAGCGAATGTTCACATGCCGGTCTCTTTGGATAATTTCAACGATTTTATCAGTCTCTACGACGATTGGCCTACCAGACGGGGTGCATCTTCGACATCTACTACACCAGAGCAAAATCGATCGAACCAACGCTGTGCTGTGCGAATCGTTACAGTATCAGGCCCATAAACTTCACAAATTTTTGCCGCCGCCTTCGTTGCATGTTTACCTCTAAGGTTGTAAAAACGTAAAATATGACGAATTTCTTGCTTGGTGGACTCCATCTTTGACGCGCTATAACTTAAGACTGAAACGTACGATCACAACATATTCAAAGAAACACTTGTAGTACAGATTGTCGTCTTCAAATCGCCGTTTAGTGTGACCCGATGCAATAAGTACAACGCAGGATATGTTTAAATGTCGCGCTCAATTGACAAAATACGTCATAATATAAGTTTTGTTCATTTAATGCCATCTAACTTTAAGTTTTCGTAATTAATATACATTTCAAAGTAGTGACCAATTAATTCATTAAGTACTTTCATATAACAGTACGACGTTCTGACTACTCTTATAATATATGTATTATCAGATTTTGGATATTACAACTAGTTCCAAAAATAATGCCTGTCTATTTTTGCAGCTTCCTGAAATTTTTAGTGTCCGCGAACGTGTTAAGTTAGTTCGCAGTTGTATAACAAATATTATTTAGATTTGAAATGAGTTAAAGGTAAAAAATGGAGTCCCTAAGTATTTTCATAACATTAAAAAGGAAATGCTGTTAGTAAATAAAATAAGCTTTTATGTAGATTTGCGAGCATATTTTTTACGCCTTCTCCCAAATGTATAACAAACTTCGTTGGTTGCGAATTATTATAAGGAAAACGACGCACAAAAGTCATCTATAAAAATCATAATATCGAAATAATAAAGGATATTGAATAAACTATTTTATAAAACTTACTTGTACGATGTAAATCAAGGAATAACTTGCCAAACTGTTCATTGATTGATTCTCCCAAACTTTTATTCCTGAAATAAATACTGACTTTTAGCATGCTTTACATTATATGTTATTGGGTAGTCGAAAAAGTCTTTTCGTATTTTTTTATATTTATAATGAACTTTATTAAACCACCTTTTGCCATTTTTCTTCTAGAGACATTATTCCATCAGTGTAAAACTTTTGTGGTTTCTCGGCGAAAAACTGCGACAAGTAATTTTCACAGGCTTCTCTTGAAGTCAACTTTACTCCATTAAGGGAGTTCTGCATTGACCGAAACAAATGGTAGTCCGATGGTGCAAGGTCAGGGCTATATGGTGGATGCATCAAAACTTCCCAGCCAAGCGCTCCCAGTTTTTGCCGAGTCATCACAGATGTGTGTGGCCTTGCGTTGTCCTGATGGAAGACGACGCCCTTTCTGCTGATCAGTTCTGGCCGTTTTTTTCGATTGCTTGCTTCAATCTCATCAGTTGTTGACAGTAAAGTGTAGAATCAATTGTTCGAGCAGGCTAGAGCAGCTCATAGTGGATGATTCCTTTCCAATCCCACCAAACACACAGGATAACATTTCGAGGCGACAATTTGTTGAGCTTCACCACCCTTGCTCCATGATCTTTTTCGCACATTATTGTCGTATTTGATCCATTTTTCGTCTCCTGTTACCATTCGCTTCAGAAATGGCTCGATTTCATTTCGTTTCAGCAAAGAATCGCAGATGTTAATTTGGTCCATTAAATTTTTCACAGACAATTCATGTGGTACCCAAACATCGAGCCCCTTTTTGTAACCAGCCTTTTTTAAATGGTTCAAAACCGTTTGATGATGAATGTTTAGTGCCTTGGCGATGTCATGGCTGCTTATGTGATGGTCAATCTTTTCCATAATTTCATCGACATTTTCAACGATAGGTCGACCGGAGCGAGGTGCATCTTTCACATCGAAATTTCCAGAACGCAAGCGAGCGAACCATTGTTGTGCTACACGAACTGATACAGCATCGTCTCCGTAAACTTCACAAATTTCATTGGTGACTTGCATGGCATTCTTCCCTTTTTTATACAAAAATTTCAAAATATAGCGAATTTCTTCATTATTTTCACTCATTTTTGAACAGCTATAACTTTTTTCAACTTTTCCGAATTATAATTTTTTATGGTTAAATGAAGCTTAAAATGTCACCTTTCTAACACCATATGATATGACACAATGTGATTGGTAGCACTGGAGATAGATGACTCCAACGACATTTATTGACAAAATACGAAAAGACTTTCGACTACCCAATATATTATGCACTACTATTCACCTGGGATCTTATTTTCTTAATGATTTGTTAAGTTTTTTTATTCTTTGATACATACGCATTTTGAAAAAAAGTTTTTTTTATGTCCATGCTGGCACTTATGTGTGAGGACAGTTTTAAAAGTTTCTCCATTAAAATTAAAAAATACAGATTCCATCTGTTTTATCAAATTTAGGGAATGGGTTGTTGGCTTTGTTAAAGCACTCTTCGATAATTCGTCGATCCATGTAAACGTAAGCTCATTGGAAACATGTTCCGTTACCCTAGTTTACGTACGATAGAGCCTGCTATATATTCTAAGGCATCTTCGTGCAAGCCATTAAAATTTTCTTTTTGTCCTACTTCCTTAGGAAATGCCAGCTCAGTGGAAAACATAAATTCCTCAGAAACCACCTCATCATCACTAAGGAAAGTCTCTAAGCGTTCCTTTGAAACGTCATTGAGGCGAAGGTTTCATCCGTCTCTACGTTTCCACGAGAAGCGAAGCTTTCCGTATTGCGGGCTATAATTAAATCATTTATGTCAAACATTTACTACATATTATGCAAAAATATTACCTAGCAAATATTTCCGCAATCTATATTTGAATTGAAATGGACTTGGGTTGTCGAACAAACCCCCTTTCGCTCGCATCGCTCCAAAAAAGTGCTCAATTATATCTTGATTTAATCGGTATGTCAAGATGTATTCCATGCCATACCTTTCCTGAACATAGCGATGTAAACCTTTGAGCGAATTATTGCTCATCAGGATTCCCTTTTAAAAGGGGTAAAAGCGATTGGCGTCCAAAGGCCCTTGTATTTCTCATACATACGTCAACTTTGTTGATGAATTCCTTTTGATTTAACAAATCCATGCCAAAAGATTTTTTCGTTGGCACTAATTGGATTGTTGAAAATTTTGAATGAAAAATGTCGAACCAGTCGTTGACAATTTCCACAAACTCCGCTGTTTCTACAGCGTTATAAATTTCATGGCCTAGCGAATAAACCCGTCGTATTGCGCTTGAAGTGCTGTGTGAGAACAATTCGGCAGCCAACTTCACCTTTTGATGCCCAGCATGATGAACTGTGAGATTTTCCTCACTAAGTCTGTGTGTTATGGAAGCGTCTGACACCGACGTTAAGGTAAGCAACTGAGCAATCGTTCTTGAAGTCAGCAGTTTGCCTTTATACATGTATCCAGTGTCGAGGAAGTGATTTCGAAGCAGTTTAAGTAAGTGCGGAACGCCCGCAAACACAAATATTTTCCCATCCACTGCTGGATTTGAAAACCACTTTTGCTCTAAGAAAAAATATATGGTTACTAAACGATATGGAAAATTCTCAAAACAAGTTCGCATACCACTCGACACTTTCAACTCCTTCCTCAAGGACTGATTTCCTGCTCCCATATCTGACACAATACCGACCACTGTAAACCCGGACTCTTCAATTTTAATGATGAGGTTCTCCAAAATTTCCTTTGTCATTTTGCAGTCGTAGGCACAGAAAACCGGCTGCTTCCATGAAGACTTAAGTCCACGTACAATGGCTAATTGCACGTAGTTGCACGGTTTGCGAATAGTGTCGTTTGACTGGTCGTATTCATAAACGGATTGTACTTTCGTTTCGTCGAAGCACATTATGCAGAGTCTATCTGCGACGGGTATGCTACTCGCGGCTCGCATGACATTCAAGGAGAAATTCAGTACTCCATCATCAATCTTCATCTTTTGCAACCATTTTCGAATCGTGGATTCGCAAGGGTACGGAAAACCATTTTTACACAAATGGACATAGGTCCTTGGCCCAGCTGCGTGAAGAGCAATCGCGGGGGGGGAAATGTCTTGCCATGACCAGTGGACGTTCTTTTGCGGATCTATAATTTTTCGGATTTGTCCCTCCGTAAAAATTAATGATAAATTCGTTTTAAGTTTTTCGAACTCTTTAATTCGCGTTCGCAATTCTTCAATTTTGATTTGAAGATCTGCCACACGACAATCTTCATAAGACCTAAAGCAAAAGATTAGCTACAAGAGGTTTTTATTATATAATTAATATTTATTTGGTTTGGGTCGAGGCATCGACAAATTTGGAAGCAGTTACTTGAGTTTCATCCCATTCAGATAGGGTTTCCACTGCTATCGGTAACGCATCTCCTGATAACATAACCCTTTTTGCATCTGAACCACATATATAGTCCATAGGTGAAAAATGCAAAGAGCAAATTTTCGAAGATGGGTTTAAATCGACGCCCCACGATTTCGACCATATTTTTCTTTTCATTACGTTCGTTGGAACGTGGAATATCTTGATTGCTTCTTGAGCCCATGGTTTGTGACACAAGGCGCAACTTGCTTTTCTCATAACCTTATTTAAGTATTTCAACCAAAAGTTGCAATTGTTGCACCTCATAATTTTAATTAAATGTGTTTTCGATCGAATTATTAAGAAAAAATACTTATAATGCGCATCGAGTTTTTTATTTTACTTCATGTTTTATTAGTGTTTTTATACTGACTAAAAAATCTTAATGCATAATCTTATTTAAATATTTGAATCAAAAGATGAAAATTGTTGCAAGCCATATTTTTAATTGAATGTGTTTTTACGCGAATTATTAACAAAAAATACAATAATAAAGGGTTTTCCAATAATAGGTGTTAGGTGTTAAACAGGAGAGATGATTAACGATTTTTTATGACCGGAATTGGATGGTATTGATCTGGACAAGGTTTATTTTCAACAAGACGGCGCTACGTGCCACACAAGCAACAAAACCAGTGATATTTTATGGAAAATTTCGTGTCAAGGGTATTGTTCTGTAAGCGTGGTCGTGATGGTCATTTGCCTGATGTTATTTTCCACTATTAACGGCATACCTTCCTCTTTAAACTGAAGTGAACATCCGATCATTTTTATTAAAAAATAGCATTTTTTTTTTGAATATCAAGATAACACCTCTTATTGAAAAACCCTGTATGATTGTTCTCCAAAAAGTATTAGAAATAGATAAATTACAAATACAATATTATAACTTACGTATATTTGAGGATACAAAACGCGTGCGAATATTTGACACGGTGGTGCAGGTGCAGGAATGCTGAACTTGCTTAGAAATCAAAAATCTACAAATCAAAAGTATTAGAAATGGATAATTTTCAAATACAATATTATAACTCACGTGTATTTACAAGTATACCATGCTGGAATTCTGCAATTGTTATTTTGAAATACTGCACTTGCGCGTCTATGAACACCTGCAAATAAAAGCTTTTAAAAACAATTTATTTACGATTTACGTATTTACTTACTCGAATTAAATAAACGGGTTTTAACGAGTATGAATAAAGCAACGTGTCATAAATGGAAACAGTGTTGCCGACCAAATAATTTGCACCAAAAGTTTAGTTTTTACTACAATTCAAAATTTTTTTTGTGAAATATGTACTTTTTTTGTAAAGAAGCAACTCGTTTTCAAATAAGGGAGCCGATTTGTCAAGAGGGAGCTAGAAAGCTGCTTGCTTACCTAACCTTCTATGATTGAATCATATTTTCAGAAAACTTGAAGATTACGTCGAAAATACTTGGATCACTTGTTGACATACAATCGCCCATTAATAATTAGTACTAAAGAACTTCGCTACCTAAAATGTAAGAAAATTAACTTAAATTATTTTTAATCGCATTAAGGCAACTATGCGAATTTACTCATTCACTTATCGTGCAGCTAATTGTATTATAAGTATCATTTATTAAAATTTTTAGTTTGTTTTGGTTCCATCGTTGGTTGTATTCGTGCGCCACTTACAATCTAATGAAGATATCGAACTTTTCTTGAGTTGAAAATGAATTTGTTTCAAATATTAAATAGGTAGCTAATAACTAGATTTAAATTTATATCCTAAAGTTATTTAATGTTTTCCCCTAAAGTAATTAGATAACCAGTGACAGAAGTATGGAGTGAAAAATTGCATCAAAAGTCAGAACAAAACCTAACATATTCGTTCGTATAGTAAGTCCATGGTACAGCAGCCGCCGTTGCCAAATAGCGGTTGCCCCTCGGCAAGCAATGGCAAACCTCCGAGTGTATTTCTGCCATGAAAAGGCTCTTAAGTTGCCTTCAAACTGAAACAAAATCAAGACGGAAGCCACAAATAGGATGAAGTGAGAAATATTCTACTAAGAGTGGAATATAAATCTTGCTTTGGGGTCAATCAACCCTGTGCTAATTACTTATAGAGCGCAGACCAACTTTTTTTTCTTGCAAATAACATTTTTATTTTCCTGAGCAGAACGGATTTCTTGAAGGTTGTCAAAAAAAAAGATGATATTTGTAACACAATACTGAAGCTGCATGTATGTTGGTCATATTTCGTAAATCATTTCTTTTAATTGTAATAATTTAGCCTGTTTATAGGTATGTACATATTCCCGCATATAATCATGTTTTGTATTGTTCATCTTTGTTAAGCCGTCATTCTAGCAATAGGAACCTAGAGTTGGCAAATTCGAGAGGGCGATCACCAAACATTGGGTCGATTCCTTAAGAAAATCATCTTTCTATTTCACGTTAAATTGCTTCAGTAAATAATTGACCACAAGTACGTTCTTCATATGTCCGGGCTTGGTCGGCCATTATCAATTTCTTTCGCCTTTCAGAATTTAGGTGGACAATGCAGGGATGTGTTTGCTTGGAATAAACTTACTTAAAATATAATTAGTAAAACCTCACCTCTGTTGTCTACATCCGAGCTTGTCCAGACTGAATGATGCGGTTTTGCGTCACATCCGATCACAAACTGTAGGTTGAGTTGTTAGCACTGCCCAATTAGCTCCTGCACTTTGGGAGTTATGCCAGTGGAGTCTCCTGGGAAATAGGCTAACGCACAAACAACTTCCTGTTTGCCTTTTTCCATTGAAGCCTCCACCAGGATTACTGCAAGATCCTGTCTAATGAACTCCGAAATGGGGAAGTAATTAGTGTTGACATTAAATAGAATCGCTGCCCTAGGCCACGGGCAGTCATAAGATATCAACTTACATCTCCTCGTACATAGACCTTTTACTTGGCCATCATTTATTTGTATTAGAGCCCAGGATAATTTTTCTTTGGCAAATCCTGTGCACACGCTGACCCATGCCCCTTTGGCATGGTGCAGATTCGCCTGTAGCACTTTCAGGGTACTCATCGCTTGCGGTTATCGTCCACAAGTTTTTGAAACCTTGCGCCCTGTAGAAACTTGTTCGGGTCATGCGTTCACCCGCATGCTTCTACTTCGACTTCTGCGGTACCTTAGGGTGCTAGCTTATGGTCTCGGCTCTTCTGGTAACTTTTAGCGCATTCTGCCTTTCTAGTCTTCTAGCCTTGCTAGTCGAAGGTTGCTCGGTGTGCGCCACATAAGACAATGTGTCCTCAGCATTCTTTGTACTGCTCCTTGTGGCTGACGGTACCGCCTGTACAGTATCCACTGTTTCTTTACTGCAATATTTTCGCCATCCCTCTCAGAGGCTTTGTTGGTCTTCAGGATCAATCGCGCATGACCAAAGCGATTTGCGATATTACCTTTGGTTTCTGACAGCGTGCTCAACTTCTCAACTTTCGTTTACTTCATTGCTAAATAAAAGTCATAAACAACTTGCTTGCTTTATTTAATTTTAATGTCCAATCACTTTGTACTTTTACACGTTTACTCGTTCAAATTAAGATTGGATTGCTTTGTGCACCTCATGCTGCATGCACCTCTGCTTATGTAAATGAAAGGAAAAAAACTATGGCGCGCATTGTTGTGGGATAGAGCCCTTTTGGCAGAATCGTCTATAAAGGGTCCTAGTCAACACTAGTCAAGCACGCTTCCTTTCCTCAGGCGTGAGTAAAGGCATGCTGCGCGCTTATGTTGTCGCCTCGTAACAATATTGGTTTATCTTTGGAATGAAATTCTAATTCTGTTAGTAATTTTTTTAAATAAATTGCTTTTCTCGCCGCCGTTGAAAGTGCGACATACATACGTACATATTTATTTGATGGATTGAATGTAAACAATTTTCGTGTTAACTCGCGCACTTCGC
>JAYXIM010017726.1:0-62900 GCA_037575425.1 Anastrepha fraterculus
GTCCAAGGGTTAACGCATACGTTCACCTAAAGGTTGAAAGTGACCGCTATGTCTGCACATTGGAATTTGCCTTTGCATAACGTTCTTGCAAATTTACTCATTTCGCTCAATTTTTCCAATAACCTTTCTCGCTTACTCATGTATTGAAATTAGTTTTACCTACTTACTAAGCAAACCGATATGCGACAAATATGTAACAACAACTAACTAACATGTAAAGTTCTAAGAACTAAAGAGAGTCATTGGAATTGTATGTACACATATTGTATAAATTCAGTTATGCTTGAATAAACTTGAACACTTGAAATATTAGAGTGAAGGGAAGCAGTCGCGTTTTTCTTTATTATACATACATCGTAATTAACAGGTGGCAAAAAAGCTTGCCATCTTCAAACATTGGTGACCCCGACGTGATCAATTTCACGTTTTAGTACATCGTCGCATAAAGCTAATTTACCTGTTATTCGAACAGTAAATTAGCAACAGTTATATCGAACCATTTAATTTCTCGTTATTGGAATCGCATTTTATTTCTCGCTATCAAATCAACATTTTTCGACATTTTGAAGGCGCAACTGGCACAGCTATATTATTGGGCGTTCATTGGAAGTCTCGCTTGACCTTCAAATCGTGAGCCAAGCTGTGAAGATCTTGCTGGTGCGTTGTACATGGAAGGCGCAAGCGTCAGTAGCAACAATATATTTTTCTTCGGATATCGTACCGGGCTGCGCATTTGCACATTTGGCAGCACAATCATTATAGCTAACATTTCATCGTATTTTCGGAAGCGCAGGCACCAGGCAGTCGAAGCATATCGCAGGGAACAGTTTTTTTTGTTGGTGGCTCTATTCGTAAAATTTTCCTTACGCTGCGGCGCACAAACATACGAACGGTAGACAACGGAACTTGAAGCCTACATACAGTAAAATGCCAAAAACACACGAACAGCGCGATACAAGCGTCCCAGTAGGAAACTCGAGCGATATGTTCTTAAGACGAAAGAGCTTATGGTTCCTCAAACAAATCCGCACATTGAAGGTCGAAGCGGACGAGAATAACTTTCAAGGCCTTGATGATTCAACACTGGCAGTGAAGTTGGAGCAACTTGACAGACTACAGACTCAATTCGAAGAAACGCAGTCTCAACTTGAGAGGGAAGACATCGCAGAAATTGAAGGCGAAGCAAGGGTGATATTTTCGGAGGCATATGTGTCCATCAAAGCGAACATTACCAAAGTACTTGGCTCGCGTTCAATATCATGTGCTACATCATCTACGCGCAAATACTCTATGGTGGACGAACTAGGTGGGCACACATCATCGCGTCCAAATAAATCGAGTTTGCCGGCTTTACAGCTGCCCCGATTTAACGGAATGGTTACAGAATGGCCGGATTTTTGGGCCATGTTTCATGTTATCGTAGGTCAAGAATCGACACTGACCAACATCGAAAAGTTCCAGCACTTGAGGTCATGCCTAAGCGGCATCGCATTGGATGTAGTCCGTTCCTTGGAAATAAATGATGCGAATTACGAAAAAGCGGTAAAATTATTAAAGGCAAGATTTGACATTAAGAGAGTTCAATTTCAGGCACACATCAAAGATATTTTCGGGCTGGATAAAGTACCCGATGGTTCAGCAGTTTGCTTACGGGAGCTCAGCGACAAGGTCACTAGTCATCTGCGTGCATTACAAACCATCGCCACAAATGAGGAGTTGCTGGATGGTTTACTCACGCATTTAGTCATCAGCAAGGCAGACATTGGTACTCAAGCGAAATGGGAAGAAGAAGCACCAACTCAAAATTTGCCTTCGTGGGATCTTGTTGCCAATTTTTTGGAAAGGAGAGTTCGCATATTGGAAAGCGTCAATACAATTACTGCAGCCCCCACAAAACAGGTGACAAGTAGAAAAAATAATCGTAGTCAATCGTTTGTTACCACCAGCGCCATCAAAAATTGTGTATTTTGCAATGCAACTCAACATACAATCTTCACTTGTTCTCTATTTTTAAACCTTTCACCTTCGTTACGCTTTCAAGAAGTTAAAAAGCATCAACTTTGCATTAATTGTCTAAAAAAGGGACATGTCGTCAAAAATTGTAAGTCAAGCAGCTGCAAGCATTGCTCAGCTAAGCATAATACACTTCTTCATTTTTCGCAATCTCCGCAAACAATTTCGCAAGACACAGGTGCACCTCCTAGTGCCAAGACATCCCTTGTCGCAGGGCATCCCGAGCAGACCTTTCACCCATCTCCTAAAGGTGTAGTAATGCTAGCCACTGCCATTGTGATGCTAAAAAGTCGTCAAGGTACTTTCATACCGTGCAGAGCCCTACTTGATTCCGCTTCTCAACTTCATTGCATAACAGCAAACATGGCTAATCAGTTGCAAATTAAGAAGTCAAAGGCTACTACACATATTTCGGGAATCGGTCAATCGGACATAACCTCGAGCGAGTATGCAACTACGCTATTACAATCGGTAGATCGTACATATTCAACACCTATTTCGGCCGTTGTTGTGCCAACAATAACCACATATCAACCTGAAGAAAACATCTCGAACGTCGAATGGAAGATTCCATCCAATATCTCGTTAGCGGATCCATCTTTTTTCAAATCCCAGAAAATTGATCTTTTGATCGGAGCTAGTCTGTTTTTTGAGCTGCTATGCGTAGGACAAATTCGCATAAGCAAAGGCCTACCGGTACTGCAAAAAACAAGGTTAGGTTGGGTCGTGTCAGGAAATTTCGATTGCTCCTCAACTAAATTTGTACACTCCGTTGCTATTAGGGAATGCACATCTGATCGAATGGATTGCGACCTTAATGAGTTAGTCAAAAAATTTTGGGAGGTAGAAGGACATACTATGGAAAATGTGAAGCGTTCTAAGGAAGATTTGGCCTGTGAAGAACACTTTATCAACAATTATTGTCGATTAACTTCAGGAGAATACTTAGTTAGTTTGCCTTTTAAATCAAGTATTTCGCAATTAGGCGATTCTTATTCGCAAGCAGTACGTCGTTTTCAAAATCTCGAGAAAAGATTCACACACAACTCCGAGTTAAAGGAACAATATTCTAAGTTCATAACTGAATATGCTCAACTTAAACATATGTCACCGGTAGGAGTCATTCCCAGGGGTGTTCACACAAACTTCCTACCTCATCACTGCGTGATAAAGGCAGACAGCACCACCACTAAATTGCGCGTAGTATTTGATGCGTCCGCTCCCACCAGTTCTGGATTTTCGTTGAACGACCTGTTGATGTCAGGTCCAACAATACAATCCAGATTAATTGACACGTTGTTAAGATTTCGATCGCACAAATTCGCTTTGACAGCCGACATTTGCAAAATGTATCGGGCCGTCAAGATATCCAAATCTGATAGTTTTTTGCAGTGCATATTATGGCGCGATAAACCCAACCAGGAGTTCAAGATATATAAGCTAGATACAGTCACTTATGGTACCAAGCCCGCTGCATTTCTGGCCATTCGGGCAATGCAGCAGCTCGCAATTGAGGAAGCAGGGAACTATCCCCTTGGTTCAGAAATCGTCTTGCGCGACTTCTATGTCGATGATCTAATATCAGGCGGAGCGTCTGAGAAACAAGTGTTGCAAATAATGACACAGACGGAGCAGCTTTTAAAAAAGGGTAACTTCATACTAAGAAAATGGTGCTCAAACAGTGTAAACATTTTGCGAAAAATTGACCCAGCACATCGTGAGAAATTTTTAAAGTTCGGGGATGGCATTGATATCACTAAAGCCTTAGGGCTGGCATGGGACCCTAAACGCGATCATTTTCTTTTCCTCTGGGATCCACTTCCTGAACCGGCACGAGCAACGAAACGAAACGTCTTATCAGTAATTGCTAGATTTTACGATCCACTTGGCCTCATTGGTCCCGTTGTGCTAAAGGCTAAGGTATTTTTACAAAATTTGTGGAAAGAGAAGCTAGATTGGGACGAAAGCATTCCTCAGTCATTACACTTTGCTTGGATTCAACTCTGTGCGAATTTGAATTTTGTGGAAAAAATGAGCTTCCCTCGTTTCGTTGGGCTGGATGCAGACAACATTCAAATACACGGATTTTGCGACGCCAGTATGGCAGCCTATGGAGCCTGCGCTTACGTTCGATCACAAATTGGCGGCGAAGTTCGCACACATTTGCTCTGCTCCAAATCTCGCGTTGCACCATTGAAAACACTCTCAATTCCAAAATTAGAGCTGTGCGCTGCAATGTTGTTAGCCGAGTTGCTAAATTCAATCCAAGCTTTAGGTCCTTTTAAGGGTGAATTCTTCTGCTGGTCAGACTCCACTATTACCCTATCGTGGGTAAGTAGTGTTGCCGCTAATTTTAATGTATTTGTCGCCAATCGGATAAGCAACATTCAAGAACTAACTCAAGGTATGTTGTGGAGGCATGTGCCAACCGAACTCAATCCAGCAGATATCTTATCAAAAGGGGCCTCTCCCAAGGAACTTGATGCAGCTACATTATGGAAGGAAGGACCATCATATTTGAAAGAGGATGAAGCCAGATGGCCTAAAATAAGGCAAGTAGACAACGCATTACTTGAAAGGAAGAAAACAATTTTGATCTTGACACCTAAAATCATCGACTATACAATTGACTGCAAACATATACATAAATTTCGTTCTATGAGAAGGATCTACGCGTATGTGAATCGTTTTCTAAAAATTAAATCGAATATTCGCTGGGAATCGCCTCAACTAAGCCTCGAAGAAATTGAAGCAGGAACGCATTTGCTCCTTCGTATGGTGCAGAAAGCTGCCATGAGCCTCGACTACAACGAGCTGAGGGCTGGACGCGCAGTCAGCTCTTCAAGCAATCTTCGTTCGCTAAACCCATTTCTGGACGCGACCGGACTAATACGAGTTGGTGGACGTCTTCAGAATGCAGATCTTAGTTTCAATGCAAGGCACCCCATCGTGCTACCAAAGCATCATCCACTAACAAATGGTATCATTAAATACTTTCATCAGAAGCTGCTTCATGCTGGTCCTCAAGCGCTGCTTGCAACAATTCGCTTGCAGTATTGGCCTCTTGGAGGAAGAAAAAGCGTGACCGCTGTACTCAACAAATGTTTGCGATGTTTTCGCGCAAAACCAATACTCATGAGGCACATAATGGGTAATCTACCAGCCGAGCGAGTCCGGAGTCAACGCCCTTTCTACACCACTGGTGTAGATTTTTGCGGCCCGTTCAGCTACAAATCCGAAGTGCGAAACAGACCACCAACGAAATGCTACATCTGCGTCTTCATATGTTTCGCAACAAAGGCTACTCATTTGGAGCTAGTCAGAGATCTATCGACAAATTCATTCTTGGCCTCATTAAAGCGATTTACTTGCTTGCGTGGGCAACCTAGGGTTATCTGGTCAGATAATGCTACCAATTTCGTCGGCGCAAAAAATGAATTGAAAGAGATTCGCGCGCTGTTTCTTAGTGAACAACATATTAGCGAAGTTCACAAACAATGTCTTGACGATGGAATTGATTGGCGTTTTATACCACCCCGATCCCCGCATTTTGGCGGTCTGTGGGAAGCTGCGGTCAAGACCGCAAAATATCACCTTCGCAGAGCCATTGGCTCTACGGTTCTCGGCTTTGAAGAGCTTCGGACACTGGTGTGTCAAATTACTGGTATTATAAATTCAAGACCTCTCTGTCCAATTTCAGAAAGCCCAGACGACCTGGAAGTTTTGACTCCTGCTCACTTTCTTTCTGGTGGAGCACTCACAGCCATGGCAGAGCCCAACTTGCTTAGTATCGACTGCAATCGTTTAAGTCAGTGGCAGAAGACTTGTCGCATACAACAATCATTTTGGAAATCCTGGAGCACTGCTTACTTAACGCAATTACAAGAGCGCGGAAAATGGCGTACGAAGACACCAAACATTCCACCTAATGCACTGGTTCTAATTCAGGATGATAATCTTCCACCCATGAAGTGGCAAATGGGACGAGTTATCGAATTAATCAAGGGTAAAGATGATGTGGTTCGTGTTGCAGTAATCAAAACTAGCACAGGTGTCACCCGGCGGGCAATCACAAAGCTATGCCTACTACCAGTAGAGGAAGTTGAAAACCCTCAAGGCTCTCAACGGGGGGAGCATGTCCAAGGGTTAACGCATACGTTCACCTAAAGGTTGAAAGTGACCGCTATGTCTGCACATTGGAATTTGCCTTTGCATAACGTTCTTGCAAATTTACTCATTTCGCTCAATTTTTCCAATAACCTTTCTCGCTTACTCATGTATTGAAATTAGTTTTACCTACTTACTAAGCAAACCGATATGCGACAAATATGTAACAACAACTAACTAACATGTAAAGTTCTAAGAACTAAAGAGAGTCATTGGAATTGTATGTACACATATTGTATAAATTCAGTTATGCTTGAATAAACTTGAACACTTGAAATATTAGAGTGAAGGGAAGCAGTCGCGTTTTTCTTTATTATACATACATCGTAATTAACAGGTGGCAAAAAAGCTTGCCATCTTCAAACAGTGTTCTATATTTTATAATATTTTGCGAAAATGGAAAAGCAGAGTATGCAGATATTTGATTAATTTTGCTTTATTTCATTTCTCAACGCAAAATACAGAAAACTGTCCTCTCATCGGCGCAAGTTTCAACAAACAAAATTGTATTTTTAGTGTGAGAAAGTTTGTAGAGTGAGTTTGACATAGAGCAATATTAAGTTTTATGTGCGCTTGTGTTTTTAACCATGGACCACATACTTCGATAGAAAAGCGTGAGTTAGTTTTGGAGCATTTCAAAAAAGGAATGTCGTATCGTAAAGTAGCAGGAATTGTGCGTTCTGGACGGATCAGCACATTATTGATCGTTTTATGCATGAGAGCCGTGTGGTAAATAAGGGATGACTGGCGCCAACTAAAACTTTTACAGATGAAGAATGTCAGTGGTTAGTGCGCCAAGTGAAGAAAAATCCGGCGAGGAGCGCTGCGAAGTTCACTGAAATGATACCCAAAAAGGTAAGATAAGATAAGACTCCACCCAGAAACTGTTGAAGATTACTAAAGGAAGCAAATTTAAATGGCAGAATAGCCCATAATGAGCCTTTCGCAAGTGCAAGGAATAGAAGTAAGAGATTGCAGTTTGCACGTACCCATCTAAATAAGACCCCAACATTTTGGAGGCCCGTACTATTGCAGACGAGGTAAAAATAAATTTATTTGGACCAGATGGCAGAACTGTCATACGGCGCGAGGCCAATACGACGCTCAACCCCAAAATTTGCAAGCTACCATAAAACACGGCGGTGGCATCGTTAAGGTTTGGGCATGCATGTCATTAAAGTTGGACATTGGAAATTTGAAGTTGGAAATTTGGCCTTTATCGAAGAAACAATGAGCGCATACCTTTATTTAAAACTTCTGCAAGAAAATTTGGTTCGCTAGAAAATTACAAATTGAAGCTATTCGCTTTTATCAAGATAAGGACCCTAGGCATAAGTCAGAAATAATAAAACATGGTTAATATATAAATGGGCCGCCGTAACCGAATGGGTTGGTGCGTGATTAACATTCGGAATTCACAGAGAGGTCGTTGGTTCGAATCTCGGTGAAAGCAAAATTAATAAAAACATTTTTCTAATAGCGGTCGCCCCTCGGCAGGCAATGGCAAACCTCCGAGTGTATTTCTGCCATGAAAAAGCTCCTCATAAAACTATCTGCCGTTCGGAGTCGGCTTGCAACTGTAGGTCCCTCCATTTGTGGAACAACATCAAGACGCACACCACATATAGGAGGAGGAGCTCGGCCAAACACCTAACAGAAGTATATGCGCCAATTATTTATTTTTTTTATATTTTTTTTTTAATATATAAATGTCCCCACATTGTTGAAACTACTGCACTACTCAACAGATTTGAACGTCGTCGAAAATTTGTGGTCGGTTTTGATGACAAATACAAAAAATATGATATCCACAACAAATCTGATCTTAAAAGGGCGGAACCAAATTAGTCGAAAATACACAAAAAATTGGGTTGACTCCAAGCCACGTAGACTTCAAACTGTAATTGATAACAAAGGATTTTTTCTGTATCATTTATGCTGTTGCGTGAATTCTCTGTATATCTTTGTTTGTTTCGCATTACAATGAAATGTAACACTTTTTTGTACTTCATGTTGAGAAATGCATTCAAACAAAATAATTAAAATATCTGCATAAAATAGAAAGGTATTTCCAGACCAGTGCTGCACGCACCAAAAAATGCGGCGTTATCTTGCTCATACGGCGTTACCTTGCTTGAACTGCAAGCGAGAGCGCGGAACAAACAACAAAGAGGCACAATGGGCCCCCGCGTTCGGCAACGTTCGACATCTGGCTCTCCCCTACTTGAGTGAACATATACATACATATATGTACATATATGCGCATATGTATATAAATTCACATATTTGTATTTGTATATGCCTTCTTCCTGTGTGCTTGGTAATGAACCATTTCTCTATGAGGAGATTAATAATTAAGAAGAATTTAAAATAAAACCAATTGTATCATCATCATCCTTACCGAATTTATAATTAGTGATGACTAGTTTGTTATGTTTTTATTATTAATTTATTATTATAAAGAGTTTCAAGTGCCGGTGTTGATTTTGAATAAAATACAATTCTTTTAGGAAATAATTGTTATTTCTCTTTATTATGATAATATTGGTATTGCTCAATTACGTATGGAACAAAATATTGGCACACCTCCAAAGCCCAACAAATGCAAATAGTTCCTTATCTAAAGGGTGGTTAAGTTTCAAGGGCTGGTGTTGATTGTGAATAAAATACAATTTGTTTAGGAAATTATTGTTATTTCTCTTTATTATGATAATATTGGTATGGCTAAATAACGTATAAGACAAAATATCGGCCATATGGGCGCCGCGGCCTCGGCGGCACACCTTCATCTGATGGTCCAAATTTTCGATGACGCTGAGGAATAATTGAGGTTTTATGCCGTTAATGTGCCGAATTATCCCATTCTTTAGCTCTTAAATTGTTGCTGGCTTATCGATGTACACCTTTTCTTTCAAATAACCCCAAAGTAAGAAGTCCAACGGTGTCGTTGACGTTTAGGTGTAGTTCACATTCAACATCGGCCCTTGAAATTTAACCACCCTTTATATGAAGGAAAAAATGTATGGTAATATTTACTACATACATGATACGAAAAGTAGGAAATGAAAGGGAGTGTTTCGAGGGTAATGTGTCTTGAAAAAGTTAAATCGATGATGTGCCTCTTAGTGTTGTTGACTTATTAAGGTCTGATGCACAATCGAAATTGAGAATATTTTTCATGAATTTGATAAATGTTTCGTAATTTTTCACGTTTATGTAAATGTAACTTGATCAATTCCATTGCGATTCCATTTACCTCCTTCTCTATATCCATAAAAAATATCTATCAAACAAATAAAATTAAATTTTCTTTTGAAAAATGCAACCATTCCATCAGAATTTTCTTATGACGTTGTCACGTTAAACTATCGTCAGTAAACCGACTTTACAGACAACCTCCTTTTTAAGGACTGATTTTGTCACCTCGAAACGCTGAAGCGACATAACGACTTTGCCAAATCTCCAGTCATGTTTTTAAATAATCCTAGCGCACTTGGACTTCAATCATTCAAAATTAGTATGAAAGCAGCGCATATTATTTCGATTATATGAAGTTAGGTGGCAAAAGTCAAAATCAACTGAAAATCGTTTTGCTTTTCCTCTGATAACTAATACCCAATAATATTTAGTTAAGAAAAGATTTCGAACCGTTCTGGTACATGAATATCTTTATTGGCTGTGGTTGGATGAAACTAATTATGATCTAAAATAATTTTTTCTTCCTTCTTCGTTTTGGCAAAACTCCACGGATGTAATATACACTAATCTATATAATTCCTGGTAGTTTCTGGCACTTTAACTTATTTAAGACATTTTGCTATTTATCTCACACCAAAAAAGCTACTAACTCAATACTAGTCACGTCTTACATCTTATTTATACATTAATGGAATGAAGGAAGGTTCAGCCAAATTGCTTATCGAATTGTGAAACCAATGAATTACGATTGCATTTACAGTTTTCATCGGCCCGCAAATTTCAAATCAACATGTACCTATCAAAAATGACTATTGTTTTAGAACAAATCATATTTCACTTTAAATTGATATATTTTTTATTCAGTGAAGCCCCATCCACCAGCATATGGTATCTTAATAATAAATATACTTATACAAATAAATGTATACATTCAATATATATCTGGAGAAATTTATGTAGTGTTGGCTAAGAAAATTCTTCATCTTTTGTGTTAGGGCAGCAGGTGATACAAATGCATTTAAAATTTACTAAATTTTCTTGAGTCTTTAGGTTGAAAAAGGGTTGATTTTTCTCGTTTCCTCCGCCGCACTACACAGCGGCATGTAGTTGCCCTTGAGGAAAATTTTCTTTTAAGCTGTATACTTACTTAGTTATCAGTTATTGTCCGCTTTTTCTTCGCGCCCTTCACATTTTTGATGTTGATTAATTGTACTGCTGCATAAAAACTCGCTTTGCACTGGCCGTTTGGCCTTTCCACGAGTGATGGCGACTGCGACAGAGGCATCAATTGCCACACCTTTCGCGTAAAAATGAACAACTGTGTCCGCTTACTGACAAAGTTAAATTAAAAATTTTCACCGTAGCCAAGAAGTCAGTACGCATTTTGTTAAATTTGATTGACTGCGAGAACATTTGGCACCGCCATCTACTTGTAAAGTAAGAATAGATAAGACAATGCGTATGGCTTAAGGGAGTTGCGCGGAGTTCATAGCATTCAGCTGTCGTATTAATTTGATGTCTTCAAACGCTAAAAGCGGTTATTTCAGTAAAACAAAATAATCTCGAAATTTAAACATTTGTTATTTACAGTCTAGATATTGTATTTATTGCGGTATGGTGAATTTCTAATATTAACAATATACGTCATCGAAATTCCAATTAATTATCGCTAAAACTTTTCTAATTTTTTAATTAAACTAACATCCATAACTCTTTAAAATTTAATTGTGATATTTTTAGCTAATGGTTCCTATCAGCCGGGCATGGAGCCGAAACGTCAGCGCACCGCCTACACTCGCCATCAGATACTCGAACTCGAAAAAGAATTCCACTATAATCGTTATCTCACTCGTCGTAGACGCATCGAAATCGCACACACGTTGGTGTTGTCGGAGCGGCAAATAAAAATATGGTTCCAGAATCGACGCATGAAGTGGAAAAAAGATAATAAATTGCCAAATACGAAGAATGTGAGGAAGAAGACGGTAGACGCAAACGGAAATCCAACACCGGTAGCGCCGAAGAAACCAAAAAGGGTTAGCGCAAAAAAACAGGCGCAGCAACAGCAGCGGCAACTACAACAAACAACTCAGCAACAGTCGCAACAGCAACAACAACCGCCGGTAATAAATGAGGTAAGGTGAAACAATTTACTTAACTGTACTAGGGTTGTTCTCATTTTGAACTTAAAAGTGAAATTATAGGTTTCCAAACATGTTTCCCAATGTGTGTTTTGTAGAACCAGCGTTGGGCATTTTTTCACTACTACTAAATTCGACAGTAGAATATATCATAAGCAACTTAGATTATGCTTTTATTTATATCATTATCACAAACGGAATTCGATTTGAAGAATTCGGCGAACAAATTAGCAGCATTATCCTTGCCTATCCTTATCGTAGACCGTTATGGTGAGCATGACTTTTTCGATTGTATGAAGGTCCAAAAAATCCAAAGGATTCGACTTAATATTAGTTTCGAAATTGAGATGTGGTATATTTCGCTTTAGGCAGGGTTTAGCATATGAGGTTTCTTTTTGATTTGAATTGTTTTATTTATTCGATTTTGATATTGATATCGATGTATTACAATATACTTTGGGTAAAAAATTTAGAATTTTAAAAATTTTATAATGATAAAATAATGTAAAAATAATATTCTGGCTATTAAAATTCCGTATACAAATCTGCTTAGGCCACAATATAGTTTTTAGGTACTCTGAAGAAGAAAGTGTATATTGGGCTATTACTTAAATTTTGTTTTGTTATTATAAACTCAAAAAGAAGTATAAACCAATTGGCTATTCAATAATAACAATGAATAAACGCTATCCGCGATATAATTTTGACTGGCTTTAGCGATTAGTAAGTAATAGAGGTGGAACAAACAAACAGTCTGCGCACTTGCATATCGGCCCGCACGTCAGTATTGGCAGTTATGATTTCGAGATTGTAAGAGACTTCGTTTATCTAGAAACCAGCAATAACACCGATAAAAATGCCAGCATTGAAATCCAAAGAAGAATCTCCCTTGCCAACTAGTACTACTTTGGAGTAAGTAGGCAACTGAGTAGTAAAGTTCTCTGTCGACGAACGAAACTAACACTTTACAAGGTTCTCATCATGGCCGACCTATCGTATGGCGCTGAAGCTTTTACGATGACGAAGATTGTGCGGAAAATTTTTGGACCTCTGTATGATGCTGATGGCGAGTATCATAGGTGATAGAGCAATGATTCGCATATGCTTTACGACGACATGGACATAGCCCAGCGAATAAAGACCAGCGGCTTCGTTGGCTGGGTCATTCCGGCCGAATGGACACAAGCACTCCGACTGTGAAAGGAACAGGTGAGGGGGAAGACCTCCTCTGCGTTGGAAAGATCAGGTGCAAAAGAACTTGCCTTCACTTGGTGTTTTCAACTGGCGCCAGTTATCATGAGAAAGAAACGACTGCTGCCCTTTGTTATCCTCGGCCAAAATCGCTTAAGTGATTATCGGGCCAAACAAGAAGAAGAAAAGTAATACAGGTACATTTTGCGACGACTTTTTCAGATTTACCAATTTTACCTTTTTTACCAGCTTTCCGGTAGAATTCTGTTGGACTGTTGTTAAGGAAAGAAGGTGTTGTACACGATAGAAAGCTTGAATTACAACTTAATTGTATAATTTTTGGACGCTCAAATTCACTGATATCCCTAACTTCTAAAGTAGGGTCATAAAAATGTTTACCAAGTTAATTTTATTAAAATATGAAATTAATAAATAAAGATTTTGCATTTGGCTGAGATTTTCCAAGGATTTTCCAAGAGTCCATCTACAGGAGTACCGTTTAAGGTCGCTTATTGTTTTAGTTGATTATATTATATGTATTATTGGGTGTGTATTGTTGCTTTACAAATACTTCCATCTTACCGAGAGAAGTGAGAAAATAGTTCAAGATTTTCAAAGTACAAACACCAATCAAAATTCGTTGAATTTTTGTTTTGAAGATTCTTTAGATATGTAAGGATTTCGTCAATTAAAATGACCTAAGCCCTCAAGGAACCTTCATGAGATTTTATTCACTCCGAGTGGTTTGTTTTGTATGAGGGTTTAGCCCAAAATAACAAGTCATATAAATCTAGCGGGGATCCAAAATCGGACATGGTGGCATATAGACAGTTCGTCTTCACTTTTCTTAGAGATTGGACAGAATACATATATTACCTAATCTCGCCTAATAGCTTGCACGGGGCGCATGGACCCTTCACCGTTGACTTTGAACAGCTCAGTCGGTATACCGTCGGGCCAAAAGCCTTTGTTAGAAACGTTAGAAAACATGAAAAAGAATAAAATTCGTTGGTGAACACACAATTTTATTTTCGCTGGGTTGCTTGGTGCTTTCAGTATCAGATGTAGTGCTTTTTGGATATTAAAACGGCAAAAAAAAAAAAACAAAAGAGATTTAGTGCCTAGTTCCCGTTTTAGTGTTTTTTGTTTTTCTGAAGTCAAATGCAATCAACGTGCATTTCTCATAGATATGTAAAAACCTGAAATAATTTGAAATATTTAATGCTTTGCCAGCACTGATTTTACAAAAATCTAAAAATTTAGGTGCACTAAAATGGGTTCAAGCTCAAGAAATCCTTTGAAAATGTGGCAATGAGGCTCTCGTCTGTGCAGAATTGAGTTATGCATATTTTAAAAGAATATTTTGATATGAATACTTTTGGTAGGGAAATTCAGTAGCCTTAGACTAATACGATTCTTATTCAACAGTATTTTATAATATATTGTAAAAAACTTTTAGAAATACGCCAGGTCGATAGCCACAACTGTTAGGTTATTTAGTCTTGCAATGCAAATGTTTCTAATTATACTTCGTATAAATAAATAAATAGTCAAAATCGTAGCAGTTTCGTTCAGTAAATGCATTGCTCTAGGAGAAAATGATTGTTGTGACATTTATTATATAACAGGTGATATAAATTATCACATCGATAGTAAAAGCGTTTACTAAATTTCAAAATTCAAAGCCATAAAACATTGGTATTTTCTGAATTTTTTATAACTTTAGCCAGTGATACCACATCGGTAAAAACGGTTCCCCAGTAGTCCTATATTACCCATTTAACATATATATACAATACATATATACGTTTATTCATATACTCAATAAAAAAAGCACAGTCAATATAAAATAGATATAAAGCAAAAATTGAAAAATTAAGATTTAAGTGTAATTATTAAACATTGGAAGGCATCAATAATGCAGACGAAAAACATAATTACATATAAAGAAATATAGAGAATGTTGCAATTTTTGAATGTTGAACGAAACTTAAAAAAAAATTGTTGAGAAAAAAAATTTTTAAAGCAGAATAAGCCACGCAAAATAAAAATAAAAATGTCGACTAACGAAGAAAATAGTTAATTTTTAATAACTTAAAAAGTGGTTACCAAAAATAGTAACATATCACAAATTAAAAAGATCACAACTCAATTTCAATTATGTTCGCTTTTAAAGCAAAGTAAAAAATATTTACATATATATAATCACATATTTACAAAAAACCAAGACCTAGTCTTCCATAGAATAACATATACATACATATTAAATATTATTTAAAAGTAGAAGAATAAGTAGAAGTAGAAAATTCTAAAAAAAAAGCTTTAATTTAATTTATTTAGTTCGAATTGAATGACTGAAACTGAAAAAAAATTATGAGTACGCTAATTGCAACACTTTTCCATTAATGTAAAAATAAACTATTTTCACGAGTTATTTTTGGATAATACGCCACTACTACTAATACGTCTACTACTCAAACGAGTTCCTGTGCGCGCTCTCAGGCAAAAATGAGCCAGTCTTGGATGCAAATATAAGAAAAGCATTCAATTTTTTCAGCTGATTGCAATAGGTTCAAGAGAAATTTTCGCAAATATCGTTAGAAAGCAGAAAGCCTATAGTTTTTTAAAATGGGCCTGGGAAAACCTTTAACCGCAGAAGAAAATTAGAGCGTTTATGGAATCCTGCTTAAACCATCGACATATCGCGAAGGAAACTGGTCGCAGCCAAAATGTGATCAGCATTTTTTTAAAAATAAGTTAAGCTATGGAGAAAATATTAAAGGAGGTACGTGCAAGGGGGAATCCGTTGTTAGTACTAGCCTGGCTATATTAAAACGCATCATCTAAAGTGATTAGCATGCCAAAGGACTGAAAGTAAGGAAAAAAACCACCCCTTAACGCATCTGAAATACTGCTACCTTCAGTTCTGCCGCGAAGTGGTTTTCTCAGACGAAAGATTTAAAAAAATAATCTATAATAATAATAATTTTTTTACAGGAACCAGATGGCTGTAATTATTATTTCCATGATACGTCATTTGACTTGTCTACATAATAGCGAAGGTGGTGTTGTGACGTGGTGAGCCATATCACACTAGAACTGCCGTCTTTATTTTCTTACATCAAGAATGAATGCGAAGCGCCACAAAGGCATACTTAAGAAAGCTTTTCCACCCTTTACTGCCGCCTTGGGTAAATTTTCATGGAAAATTTGTCCCTTAAAGTCAATTTGGTAATAAGGAAGCTTTAAAAGCGGCCATAAAACAAGGTTGGGTTGAATTTTCTTTGGGAACCATAGAGAAATTGTGTATATCACTTCCAAGTATACATTATGAAGCAATATTAAATAAGCATACCCCATATAAAATATTCGGAAACAGAGTTCAAATGAGTTTAAGTTGGTTATATTTTCTTTTTAGTAATATATTTTCTTATAAGAAATATTATTATTAATCTTTATTGGTATTTTGTATACTCTATTTTACACTTATTTAATTCTATTACAATTTTAACTTAAACATTTTTGACTTATAAAGATTAGAGTTTTTAATGTAATCTTCCCAATTTCTACTGAATATGTTCACTTTATACAATATTATGCTCATTGTTTATATTATTTCCTTTAAAACGTGTTCAATACCATTTGTGTGAATACTAAATAAAGGGTGATTTTTTAAGAGATATAACAAAGTTTTTCAAAAAAACACACGTAAAATTCAGAAAAATGCATGAAATTTTTATTTAAATCGATAGTACAGTCCATATAATTTAATGTTTGAAGATTATTTCATGCAAATGTTGACCGCGACTGCGCCTCAAATGGTCCATCCGCTTAGTCCAATTTTGGCATACTCTTTCCAATGTTTCGGCCGGTATCTCATATGCTTTAATGTTGTCTTCCAATGCGTTAATTGAATAGACATGAGTTGTAACATAGCCCCACAAAAAATAATCTAAAGGCTGAATATCGCACGATCTGGGTGGCCAATTGATAGGTCCCGAACGTGAAATAAAATGTTCACCGAACTCGCCTCTCAACAAGTCCATTGTTACGCTGCTGTGTGGCATGTGGCATGTAGCACCGTCTTGCTGAAACCACATGTCATGCAAGTCAAGCTCTTGCATTTTGGACAAAAAAAAGTTGGATATCATTTCACGGTAGCTCTCACCATTCACAGTTACGTTACGATTCGCAGCATCTTAGAAGAAGTACGTTCCAATGATACCTTCAGCCCATAAACAGCACCAAACTGTGACCTTTTCTGGATACATTGGTAGCTCTTGTAATTCTTCTGGCTGATCTTCACTCTAAAATCGACAATTCTGCTTATTTACGTAACCATTGATCCAAAAATGAGCTTCGTCGCTGAACACAATTTTTCGATAAAAAAGTGGATCTTCGGCCAACTTTCCAAGAGCCCATTCACCAAAAATTCTGCGTTGCGGTAGGTCGTTCGGCTTCAATTCTGGCACCAGCTGTATGTATTTTGAAAGGCTTCACACCTAAATATTCCACGTTGTTGAGTAACAGAGGCCCAATTGCTGCGAACAGCGACGAATCGATAATTGATGGTCATCATTAACACTGGCCGATAGAGCTTCGATATTTTCTTCAGTTCGCACTCTACGTAAGCGTGTTGGTGGTTTGATATACAATAATGTAAAATTGGTTCTAAATTTAGTCAAAATAGCTCGAATAGCCGCTTCAGTGCGTCGATTAAACTGACCATAAAATGGAAGAAGTGCGCTATAAACTTTCTTAACAGAACACGCATTTTTATTATGAAATTCAACGATTTGCAAGCGTTGTTCCTTTGTAAGACGATTCATGGTTAAATTAAAGACCAAACTGAAGATGTTTGACAGTGAAACAAAACACGAAACGGGTGTCAGCTGTTTAAACCAACTCTTTTAAAAGATAAAAGCTAAAAAATCAACCTTTAGTAGAGCACCTAGGATAGACCCTTGTGGCACTCCTATTTCTACTTTTCCACAGCCGGAGACGGATCCATTTACTTAGGTTCCTCGAGTCTTAGGAATTGAACTATTTTAATTTATTATCTCGTAATCCATACATTTTTCGTTTTCTCTCTTGATTGTTTCGATAGCTCTTTCACAGTCTAAATATTTAACCACAAAATAAGTTTGCTTTTCAATACTTTTCCACTCTTTTTAGGTAGGCTTCTGCAGGTAGATTTTTGACATTTTGCATAGCAATTTCTTCTTTCTTTTTTGGTGTATTTAATTCACTGTTCTCCATTTTCTAAAAGTTTTGTCCTATGATACGCCTCCATTTAAAAGCACTGCATCTATTCTGATAATCTACAAATTTATTAAATTATTCCAATTAAAATTATTTTGTTAAATCATCCCTCCTTTTTTAAATGAAATATTTTAATTAAAATATTCCTTGTTTTTAATCTAAAAACTGAAAAATCCACAAATTTTCCTTGTTCTATGATTTGCATAGTCCACATTTTAATCTAAGAAATGCTTTGGGCCTTGGCTTCCATACTAACTACCAAATATTTTCATTGAATTATTTTGTACTTTTTAACTATTTACCTATTATTCGCATTTCTAGTTTAAATCTCTTGTATTTTTTCTCTTCTTGACTTTCAGTGCATACGAACGGATAGCCTGGAAAGCATCGGCGACGTCAGCTCTTCTCTGGGGAATACGTCGTATATGCCCGTATCTAATGATGCGGCGAATTTGCTTAGCGCCCCAACGCTTCACCAGCACCCATGCAATAATAGCAATACTAACGGAAGTGGCAATTACAATGGATCTCAACAACAACAGCAGCAGCAACTACCAAATAGCCATACGAATGGTGGTGTTAATGTTCCTGGTAGCTTGCAAGCGACCGCCAACGCTAACAATCAAATGCATGCGAGTCTACATCCCGCCGCTCAACATGTCCACGCATCACTTCCGCCACCACAACAGCAACCTGATATGATGGCGAATCTGCAACACATAAAACAAGATTATGATCTGACTACACTGTAGAAATCAAGAGCATGGGATAGACGTTTGGGATAAGGTTCTTAAACTATAATTAATTAATACGTTTCGATTGAGTGGTGAATCTAATTTGCAAATATAGTATTTAAATGAGAGTCATTTTCTTCTGAAGCTACGAAAAAATTAACCACGATAACTTAAACGGCGAGGCTCATCGTGGTTCAATTGCCAGTTTTACATAAAGCTACGCAAAACTGTTTTTTTTGTATTTAAGTATTTCTTGTTATTAAAATAGTTAAACAAATCAAAATAAGTTATTGGGTTCGAAGAGCGCATGTAATACATACTTATTTATATGAGGAGTTGTTATTAAGTGTATATACATACCTATATGTACTTGTATATATATTTGTATATCCTTGTATTAACATATTAAGTGAATAAATAAGTTTATACAAGGTGGCGCAAAATTAATCGTCCTATCGAAAGATATTATAATTTCTGCAAGTGGCGCCGTACGTCAATCATATTTGACACTTGTTAAATAGCAGAAGTATACAAACAGACAAGATGCTCGACTCGAACAGACGAAGAAACATCAACCAGACGACGGGCTACGCAAATGTAAATAAATCACAAGCGTTACAGCGAATTTTAGAGAAAGACTTACGCATGTTAGCGTAGAAATAGTGCAAACCGTTCATCAGTTAATGCCTGCTGATCGTCGGTGGTGTGTGAATTAATGTCAAACCATCCTCAACCTCATCAACGAAGAGGACGATTTTGTATTGAAACAGTCATCAAGAGCGACGAAGTACATTTTCACTTAAGCGATTACGTCAATAAGCAAATTCTTCGTTCTTGAAGCACTGAAAATAGGCGTGTGATAGACAAAGAATTCTTTCATCCACTCAAAACCATTGAGTGGTGCGGCGTTCAGGCGCAAGGAGTATTTGGGACGTATTTTTTTGACGACGTCATCTGGCTACAGGGCCTTGATAAACGACTTCCTCCCGTTTTTGCGAGCAGTTATCGCCGAAAATCTTGCGAAAATTCATTGAGCCGGCACAAATGTGTATCAGTACTGGCGGCATCCATTTGACGGATATCATCTTTTCCACTTAAAAGAAAAAATTGTAAAGATCCAAATAAAGATTTCCATCACTCAAAATCATTTTTTTTATTTAGTAAAAAGTTATACAAAAATAATTTGGATGATTAATGTTGCGTTACTTTGTACATACAATACATGAAAGTTCAAATTAAGTATACTATGTAAGTACATATGTATATAGCATACTTGCAACCAACATAGTTGTATTCTTTAAATCCATATATGTACATATATCGCACCCTAAATACAAAAGGGGTCACAACTCAAAATTTTCCACACTCGAGCTTGACTTGTTTACAGTAGCACAGAAAACAAACTATGTGACATATCACGCTGAAATTTGCCATGTAAGCTTATAACAGTCCTACCAAAAAACAAAAAAATTATTTTTGCCATATGTCATCCGTGGACCGTTTTATTGATAACGTCTCGTTCATATTTCAGCAGAAGGAACATTTTGAGTTGTGACCCTTTTGTATTTAGGGTGCGATATGTTCAAATTGCCTCTTTTAAAAGTGGCCAAAAGCAGATTCGGGAAATGCAGTGAATTAGTTAAGTAAAAATATCAATGTACATAGATACATACAATTATCTGAGGAATTTTGGCCTACCAAGCACCAAACAACAGGATTTTAATGCTCTATGCCTTCATAGCTATAGCTAGGGACACGATATCATATTTAAAGTATGCATTGATACTCGCATAAGGTATCGCTCTACATTATTTGGCTATTCATTAATTTTGAATTGAAAAGACTGATACCGAAAATAAAGAATTATATACATATGTGCACGCTCATAAGTAAGAGTTTGCACATGACGAGACAGGCTAGCGTCCTGGAGGAGTACATATTTCATCCCCTAAAGATTCTTAACAATCTATTCGGAGCCGACTAAAACTTAACGGGTACCGGTGGTCTAGAGCTCGAAAATTTAGAGTATTTTCAGGATTTTTTATACAATAAAAAAAATGAAAAACGATATTTAAATTTTTTAGGCTTTTTATTTAGTTTCGTTTACTTACAAAAATGAAAAAAAAATTTGTTAATCTTAATTTAAAAAATGGCGCTAAAGTTAACCCTCCCGAAAAATTGGACCTGCATTGGTGTTGCCCATTGTTGCCTATTTATCTAAAACACAAAAACGACTCTAGCTATGTCCAAATTACAAAATGGCGCGGTTTTGAATTTTGTCAGTTTTTTAATCGAAAAAATACGAAATAATTGAAATAATAATATGATTCTTGTACGAGCGGACTATTCGGTTGAATATGTTTTTTTTTTTTGACAACACCAGGCTGAAAAAAGTCGTTTCGAGATAAATGAGTTTAAAGTTTGAGGTACAGGAGCGAGCGGACCGCTCTCTACCTATGTAGTTAATGGGCTGTAGAAACTATAATATTGCGAATTTCCGCATGAAAATTTCACAGTATATTCTTAAGATACTTTACTTTCGAAATATCGAAAAAACAAAAAAAATCATTTTTTGAAATTTCTAGACCACCGGGGCCTCTTAAGACAGGTTTTCAGTGTAAAACAAACACAACTTAAACACTTTTTAAAGTAAATTTAATATAATATTATAAATCTTAAAAGGCTTTACGATTTTTAGGACCTAAGGAAACCAATTTCAATATTGTCTCGATATATGTAATTTAAACGATTTGAATTCAAATTTTTTTTTTTTTTTTTTTTTTTTTTTTTTTTTCTTCCATAAAATATTACACCTGTCGTTAGACAATAAGTAATTTGATTTACAAAAAGATGGAATGAGAGTGATATTGAAGGGCCAATGCCCCCAAGCTCATTTAGAAGAAATCTATACATATTATTTAAAAAGCAAGTGGTTAACAATGACATATACGATTAGTTGACAATTGATTACATGGATTTTGCAAGATCTGTTGGTGTTTGACGGTTAAGCCGACTTTGGGTAGATTTTTCTTTATTTGGTAGTCTTCTCATCATAGGATTTGTGTGCGTTAATAATCTATTTATGTGTCTTCTGCTAGCGCTTTGTATTGTTTCATCAATAGTATCGATGTCAAGGTCGCGATGAATATCTGCGTTAGGTATGTACCAAGGTGCCTTAGTTAAGGTCCTAAGTATTTTAGACTGGACTCGTTGAAGTATACTTAGATTACTTTTTGCAGCAGTGCCCCAGATCTCAATTCCATATTTCCAGATTGGAGCAATTATCGTTCGATAAATAAGTACTTTATTTTGCAATGATAGATTGGACTGAGGTCCAAGTAGCCAGTACAATTTCTTAAAACGATTTTTAACTTCATTTCGCTTTTTCTTTATATGCTCCTGCCAGTTTAATTTCGAGTCGATCGTAATACCCAGGTATTTCGCTTTGGTGTCAATATTCACGTCAGAATTACCAACGCTAACTGGTTCAATGGTTGTCCTTCGGTTTGTGTAATTCACTTGTATTGTTTTGTCAGCGTTAATTTCGATGTTCCATTTTTTGAACCAGTTTAATGTCACATTTAATTCGTTTTGTAAATTTTGTTTTGCGACTTTTGTATCTTTATGAGATACCATGAGAACTGTGTCATCTGCAAATGTTGCAATCATGCTGTTTTCTGACTTCGGTTCCGGTAGATCAGCCGTGTACAATAGATACAATGTTGGCCCTAAGACACTGCCTTGGGGAATGCCTGCGTTCATAGGTTGAATGTCTGAACATGCGTCGTTATATTTAACATAGAATTTCCTGCCTTGGATGTAACTCTTAAGCATAAGGTAAAAGTCATTAGGTAGTTGTGATTTTAATTTATGGAGTAACCCAGGGTGCCACACTTTGTCAAAAGCTTTAGCTACGTCGAGGTATATGGACATGCACACTCTTTTTTTATTCAGGTCGTCATTAATTTTGTGAACTACTCTATGAATCTGTTGGATTGTTGAATGGTTTTTCCTAAATCCAAATTGGTGTTGGGGTATCAGATTCATGCTTGTTATAATAGGATTTATCTGGTCAAATAATATTTTCTCGAAAATTTTTGATATTGTCGGTAGTAGGCTGATTGGCCGATATGATGTCGCTAGTGTAGCGTTTTTGTTAGGTTTCGGGATCGCTATAATTTCAGCTACTTTCCAGGTACTAGGGAAATATTTGAGTCTTATAGCAGCGTTGAAAATATTTCTTAGATAAATTATTGCCTTGTCAGGCATATGCTTCATAATTGTTCCCGAAATTTGATCGTATCCAGGCGATTTATTGTTCTTTAGAGTTTTTATTAATTGTTTTATCTCCGTAAGTGTGATTTTTTTAATTTGCTGCTTATTCTCGTTTGCTGCATATGTAAGATTTATGTCGTTATTATTATTTTCAAAAGTATTTTTAAAATGTTGAGCTAAGACCGTTGCTTTTTCTGAAGAGGTTCGGGCCCATTTCTCTTTAGGTGTTTTTATTGGTGGTAAATGTATCGTGGCGCCCACCACTTTTTTCGTCGCCTTCCAAAGTGTGTAGTTTGAGGATTTTGTTGCGTCAATATTTTTGAGATAATTGCTAAGTTGTTTGTCTTTTTCCTTTTGAAGTAGGTCTCTTATATCTTTTCCCAATTTGTTTAGCTTTTTCTTGTCGTCTGGAAATCTTGTTGTCTGCCATTTCTTCCTTAGCTTTCTCTTTTGTTTTAGTTTCTTTTTTATCGTATCAGGAATGTAGTCATGTTTTACTTTAGTTGGTGGAGAGGGTGTAGATTTACTAACTGCCTTAATAGTTTTGTCGTTAAAAAAAGCTATAGCTGTCTCAATTTCGTCGCCTGTTTTCAAAGATACTTTTGTGTCTAAATATGATTCCAAAAGCTCAGTAAACGCATTCCAGTCTGTACGATGATTGTAAAGTGGTGGATTTAAGTATTGTTGCGGTGGCTGTTGGGTTCTTAGTATAATTGGCGAGTGATCAGAAGAGAGCTCAAGACAAGATTCAATTGTCAGTACGTTTGGATTAACTGATTTCATGATAAAAAAGTCAAGTAAGTCGGGTACTTTCTTAATGTCAGAGGGCCAATAAGTGGGTTCTCCGGTACTTATATAATTACAATTACGCGCTCTGATGGCGTCAAGTAATGCTTTTCCTTTCGTGTTTGTTAATCTTGAACCCCACATCATATTTTTTGCGTTATAATCTCCTCCGGCAATAAATCTACTTCCAAGTGTTTCAAGGTAGTTAGCGTATTGTGTTGTTTTGTTGTTGTGTTTCGGAGGGCAGTAAGCAGCTGATATGGTAAGCTGGCCTAGAGTGTCATTTATTTGTATCGTCGTTGCTTGCAGATGGTCCATTTGATATTCTTCCATTTTGTTAAATATAATATTTTGTCTCAGTATAATAGCTGTTCCGCCGTGTGCTCTGTTGTCAGGGTGGTTGGTGCATATTATTTTGTAGCCGGGAATACTAACGTAGCTTTTGTCATTAAAATGAGTTTCTGACACCAATAGTAATTTTTTAAAATTAATTTTTACTAATTTAAGTTAAAAAAAGGTTGTGTTTCATTTTGATATTTTTCAAAAAAAAAATTTAATTAAAAAAAAGGTTGTGTTTCATTTTGATATTTTTCACAAAAAAATTTAATTAAAAAAGTTGGATTTCCTGCAATTCTTACGTTTTTTTGAATATCTTTACTTAGTACTCTAAAGTAACTCTAGAATTTCCCTCGTCCTATTTTTTTTTTAAAGCGCACATGCAATTTTTTGTCTAAGTAGATGGAACTCTGGCGGCCACAGTAGCCGAATGGGTTGGCGCCATTCGGAAACTCCGTGCACGAAATACCAATTAATAGAAAAGGCTTTTGTAGTGGTTGCTCGGCAGACAATTGCAAATGCAAATCTCCATCTGTATTTTGGACAAGAAAACACTCCTCATAAAAAAACCCCATCTGCGTAAAACTGTAGGCCTCTCCAATTGTAGAAAGACGCATATCAAATATAGGAGGAGTAGCCAATTATATATACAACACATATATATATATATATCTGTAAATTATAAAGATGAAACTCTGATTTTCTCGAACTCCCATGGCTGTAAAACTGTAGGCGTCAAGAATTACAAAGGGTCAATGCGTACAAAGGGCTTTTCACGCTAATTGCCATCTTTTTGATAAAAAGTTGGCTAAATTATTAGTATTTATTAATTCTTACAGGATACGTTTTTCTGAAACTAGGTAGGCAATATCAAAATAGCAAAACTCCATGTGCAAATCTACTATGTAAAAGTTTCTCTAAACTACCATCTACGTTTCAGCGACATAAGACCAAAGACCCGTTCAATTGCGAAATAACATCAAGCGTACCCCAAATACGGGAGAGGAAGTTTAGTCCAACACTTAATAATGGGATTTGTCTACGACGTAGTATTGTGTGCTAACCAAGACTACATAAGCTGACATTATTTACATACGTTAATAAACCGAGCTTTCGCCACTTACATATTTACAAACCGCTCAAGCATTTTGTCCAGTTTTGACAACTTTTTGTTTGTTTGTCTTTCATAATTTTCATTGATCTTTTATTAAATTCAAAAAAAATTTGTTTATTTTATTATTCAAAAAATAGCATATCAATCAAAGTTTCCAGCAGTGTACAACATTTATAAGAACTTGATAAAATTCATTCAAAATGTCAAACATTTTCATAGGAATTAATAAAAAATAGCATAATGAAGTTCAAGTTGGAAGTGTGTAAACTCTTTGATTTTTGCACATTTATTCTCTTGTTCTTCTTCTTAGCATCACAGTTCTTGACGAACCGTTGCTTCATTCACGCGTCATCTCTCCATCGGACTATCTAAAAATTTTAATTAGAAACCGTGGAACTGGGATGGAAAGTTTGTCGAATTTTTCTAATTCAATAATACAATAATACGAAATTTTAAGAATGAATTTATATGTTTTTTGTTAAGATTGAGGTATAGTTTCTTAATAAAATAATAAACACTATAAAAAAGAAACTTAGTCATAACTGGTAAACATTTTGATTTGCTACCACTTTGCCTCGAACACATACATTTCCACAAAAAGAGTTAAATGTTAATCAAATAATATTCTAACTATTCTTAAAGTTATGTATGCTCATAATGTTGAAAAGGGTAAGAATAGCTAGGGTGGTTTCATATCTCCCTTTGCCAAAAGCTATAGAATATTTAGCTCGGAAAAGCATCTACACACGAATTACGAACCAGTCAAAATCTTATTGTTTTCTCAATTGAAAATTATCGTATAAAGTCACAATTAAAAATGTTGTGTGCAACGCAGAGAAACACTAATGAAATGCCATAACTGCTAAGAAAATAAAAACGTTGTATCTTAATTCAGTTATACTTGTTATTTACTACAAAAAAGTTAAACACAGTCCGTACTTTTCGTTTAATGTTCCATTTTTTAAATTGTAAATAGAGAAGAGCTAGGTAGAACAACGAATAAATTCTAAAAAAACAGGAAAATAGATACTATTTGCTTTTTTTCGGATGTATGGAGGGAAGGTTCAATTTTGGCCGATTATCGTTTTTAGACGGGACCAAAACTCTACAAGCTATAGCTATTTGAAAATCTAAATATGAAAATGAAAATATGCAAATAGTGCCGAGCTGAAGGTTAAAAATGGTGGTAATCAGCGACTTCAAAAATCTCAGAGTGTTCGGTTTGACGATCTGATTGTTTCGCCATATTGATTCCATAAAATATCGTTTAGAAACTATCGAGAGATAATATCGGCATTGAATGGTTAAGGGATCGATTTGGTATCGTATCGTATCCGAAAATAGTGTTCCTAGCTATAGTTAAAATAGTATATTTCTATATATGTTAAATTAAAATATTATGTTTTTGCAAAAAGTCAGTCCTAAAGTCAACAGTCAAAAGTCCACAGATACGTACTTAAGTTAGAGAGTATATGAGTAGGTAGCTATTTAAGATGTATATGCTGATGTTTTAACTTCCAGCACACATACATGTGTACATACATACCACACGGATATATATTATTAATTACTATTTACTTAAGTCCACATAGGAAGGCCGTAACCTCAAATAAAATAAATTAATTGTACATAATTCTTAATTAAAATTTGATTTATTTGACCTGATTAAATGTTAGATATGTAAGGAAGATGTATACAAAAACTATAGACAATATTAATACCAAATATATTAAAACCAATACAAAATTCAGTTAATTCATTTGTTTTTCCAATTGAGGTGCAGGTGTATAAAAGTGAAGATAAACTTACTGAATTTAATAGTTCTAATCAAACCTTTTGAAATGCTCACTGAACAATACGGGGTTACGCGGTAAGTAAAAAAATAAAATTGTAAGCTTCTACTCATAAAAGCCGTAAATGCAACAGAAATAGTGTAAGTTCAATTCCATAAGCAATACTTAAAAAATGCTACAATATGTAGTGAAAACATTGCAATAATTAAAAGATAGACTAACAGGTGGGTTGATAACTCCCGGGACTAATAAAGAAAACACTTTTTTTTTCAAAATTAGCTAGATTCATTAATGAAACTTCCATCAAGAACAACTCAATTATTCCTACCCCGCTCAACCCTTTCAATACCACTTTTGTAGAATGATTTATCTTTTGCCTCAAAATAGGCCTCAATTTCAGCGATAACCTCTTCATTCGAGCGAAATTTTATATCGCCGAGCAGCCGATAGTCGGCAAGTCTGGCGAATACGGTAGATGTGGGAGCAATTCGAAGTTCGATTCATGTAGCTTTGCCATGTTTTGATTGATTTGTGACACCGTGCGTTGTTTTTCTTTTGGTCAACAGTGAGCAAACGTGGTAGCCACTTTCTCACAATCAACAACAACACGTTCTTCATCACTTTCTGATCATTCAAAACAATTTTGTGGATTTTTTTGAGATTTTGTTTTCTGGTGTTACCCATTTGGACATCTAATGCGTTGTGCATCATCGGTGTCTCTACGACCACGTTTGAAGTCAGAAAACCATCGTTTTATTGTTGTTTCTGATGGAGCGGAGTCCATTAGCCATTGCTTCGCTTCAACTGTATTTTTTTCCATCAAGAAGCAGTGTAAAAGTAAAACACGAAATTCTTTTTGATCCGTTGAAATTAATTCGTTTTGAAAATAACAATAACTCACGAACTAATGAATAGAATATTATGAAATTTTAACAGCTGTCTTTTGAGGTTAGTACTAACTGAAAAAGAGGTGAATGCAATAAATCTAGTGCCATCTATGTATTAGGCTTGGACTTTTCTATAAATTCTAACTTCCCGCTTTTATTTAAACCACGGTACAGAGTTAAATTTCTAATAATTTATGTAACTTCTCTATGCTACATGGATTACTCTGAAGTACTTAAAAGTCTATCTTACGTTGAGGATAAGTAATATATTAAATTTTTTTCCTGGCCTCCACGGAGTGCGGAGGTTGCTATCGGGTTTTTAATAAACTGCATATACCGACACAACTTGCCAACCTCCATTCAAGCTCGTCACTAAAAGTCAAAAAATTCAAAAATTCCCTTGGTCCTAATGTACACATAAGAATACCGAACAAACACATTCTTCAGGGAATGCAGAAGGTTATGCATGTAGCGTTACCGGTGCTCACTCTCATTGAACTTGTCATTATTAGTTCTTGAAGTGACGTAATTCTAGAGTGTTTTTTACTATTTTTTGTTCACAAACAACTTTTTTCTTTATAATCTTTATTCCTTGTTTCTTTTCTATTTTCTTCATTCTAACCTACCTTTCATGTTCCACGCTCCTCATCTTTAATTAGTTTACGTATTCTATATTTTGCACACATACACAAACACTCGGCATATGCATACTGATAATGATGACAGATAAGGAGAAGAAACAATAGAGTTTAATAAAACGATTCCCCCGCGCTGCTCATTTATGGGCTGCTGCCGCTAGTTAAATGGAGCCCACATTCACCGACGTTATCGTAATCCCTGTCTGTTGCCCGGGAGATACCCAAAATTGAGTAAAACTTCAGGCCGTAGAAAACAACTGTTTTCTTTTGGTTACATATAATACATATTTACACAATACATCAGTTTGTGTGTGTTTGTGCTTGGCTGTATCAACACAATGTTGCCATTGATATTTTTGCATACACACTTTTACACACATCCACGTTGCTTTTAAGTTATTTTAATAAAAATTCTAATTTTTCTAAGTTTATTTTAATAGTAAGTTTTAATGATTTCGAAATGTACTGTTTGCTAATACTTTGTGGTGAGAGAGCAATCAGCTGACACGTTTTTACAGAACAATCTATAATTTTCCATTTACCCACGTACAGAATCTACGATACTACGGAATGGATCGGTGGTGATTTTTCATCTACATGGGGCTCTCATTAGTTTATTCGTGTCAGCTGACACAGAACGTACGTTTACGTTGGTGAGTGTGAGCACCATAAGCACAAACATCAGCCAACACTTTTTCAAACCCCCTCATACAACCCAAACTCACCTTTCGCAGCGTGTTTTGAGTATATTTAAGTGATGTTTTCTCTTTTGAAAAAAGGCAACAACGATTGAGGCAATTTGATTGGCTGCCGGCTTCTAATATTTAGCATGCATAGAATATATACATATACAATACAGAATATACACACATACGTAAACAAACAAATTGTAGTTTACACTCAATTTCTATCAAACACGCAGTGGAAGCAATTAATAATTCTCCCAATCGAATACCTGCAAATCCTAGGACCGTTGATCATAAGTACGCACCAGCGACTCAAATGGACGGTGTAAGTTTGTTCGGTGTTAAGAGTCACAAAGTAGTTAAATGTAAGTAAATACATGTAAACATGTACTTATATGTATACTCAGTTGCCAAATTATAAAACATCTAATGACAAAGTTTGACTAATTATTTATTTATATTTTAAATTTTTCCTACAGATTTGTTTCATTCTACAACAAATATGTACTATATTTATCCAAGTTTCAAACTCTGTACAAAATGTCTATAAATTACACTAATTTTTATCAAACTTTCAAGCATTTTCATGGGAATTAGTACCACTTCAAATTTGAATTAGAATTGGATAGGCTATGCAACTCCATACCCCACAATTCTTTACAAATTCTGACCAAAATGTGAGGAAGTTTTGATGATTTGTCGAATTTTTATAAATATTATACACAGTTTTGAGGCTCCAATGTATGATGTTTTTGTTATAGAATGCAATACATTTTTTATAAAACAAAAATAATAAAATTAATTCAAACAAAGAATATAGGCAATCAGTATCATTATGTCACTCACTTTATATGCGAAAAAACACATGGACATTTTGACCAGTTTTGGCTATTTCACATCCACTATATTTATTTAGTGTTATATAAGATATTAACAAATTATACAACAAAAACTTGACAGTAAAGCATTTTTTCCATAAATAGTACGTTAAAACTTTTTTGATGGAAGATTATGCCTAGCACCCTTAGCAAAAAAATTAAAAAAATCAACGGTATTTTAGAGTCAGTTGTAATTTGCACTGAAATTGAATGGGCGACATAACTGCATACCAAAACTATTTCTAGAATTCGGATAAAAAATTTGAAATTTTAGTGAAAATTAGCATTTTGTTGTATTTATAAAGAGAGATACTTTTCTATAAAATATTAATAGATACCAAATAAACAAAGGTAAAATAGGCCTGCAATTTGTGGTTTGCGTCTTGATGTTGTCATACAGATGGATTGGCGTACAGTTTTATGCCAGCTCTGAATGACTGATACTTCTTATGAGAATATGGCAAAATGTCCTCTTGCTTCCCCATGCAGCCACTAGGAAAAAAATGTTCTGTAATTTGATGGCTCAGGGCCACACAGAAACCAACTAAGCTACTACGGTCACACGCTACAATTAAATTGGGGTTAAAAGAGACTATTACTAAATACTTATTAACTAATCTACTTAAAATTAAATTGCTGAATTTTTGGCATTGCAGAAAAAATAAAGACTAAAGACTAAACCATCATTTACCTTCATACATTCAACTCTGAGTGGACTGGTGGCATGAAGTCGAAAAAGTGTGTGGATGAAAATGACAATATGTACATAGTCTAGTAGCCATTTGTGTTGCTGGACAGGGTTCGTAAGCGTGCGCAGTTAATTTAGAAGGCGTTGAAAGTACAAGCATATAAAACTGACAAGTGTCAGTGACAAGTGTCAAAGTGGGGGAATTGCATTTACTGTAGTTAATGAGCAGAGCCTTCGTCTCCAAGCAGCGAATCAATACAGCAGGGCCAAATTATGTATAAGTACATAATTATGTGAACAGAACAGGATATAAAGAAAGTAAAATGAAAGAGCAAATAGGCAACAAGAATAATACGTAGTAGGGCAAAAGTAAATGAAATCAACAAATCTTCAATTCTAACATTTTTGAAATTTGTCGATTTGTCCACATTGAATAGTTCGTTTGCGAATTAATAGTGTTTTTTTATATATATATATACGTGACAGTATTTGATATTGTGTGAAGTCATATAACTTTAGTACTTCGAAAGATATTTTTATAAACTTTTGTAGAACTTTTCAAGCTTTGACGGTCTCCTGCCCATCGTTGTCCAGTCAATGTCTAGTGTATTGGGCCGCAAATATTTATTTTCAAACTGTGCAAAGACATTTTTTATTATTACTCTGCGAGGTGAAAAGTTATGTGAAATACTGCAATACGCCACTTGAAAATATAGTTGGGATTAATAAAAAATATATATTTGTATAGTATCATAGCAGGTAATGCAAACCTCTGGAGCACACGCTGCCCTCTAATACAGCCCTGTGCACAATATTAGGCATTCTTGTATTGCATTCCGATTGTATCAGAATTTAAATTCAACTAAAAAATTTTCAGTAATTGATCAGAGTTAATCTCTTCAAACAAGTTTATACAATAACAAATTTCGCCAACTTTATTAAGAGTTGTCATTCCTCTCCGTCAGTTAATTAGACAACTTTGATCACTACTATCAGGAGTATTGCCTCCGTCCATTGTGATAAAGAGAATAACCGCATCAATCCCTGATTATCGATGCGTTTCAAACAATGATTCTTTAGCACACAATCACATTCACACTATTGACATTGTCAACAATCATCGTCATAGGCGTAGTCATCGTCATCGTCACCGTCATCGCCAAATCGACTGCTCGCGAGCTGATGCAAATGCTGATAATAGCATATGCTAACAAGATTCCTTAATTAAAAATCAATTTTCATGATTAATCACAACCCGTTGGCACCTGTTAGCTTCTGGAAATGTGTTCAACAAGGAGTAACTAACCACACACTCAGCACGCGAAAGGCAAACAGCTTTGCTTGGAAGGTTCCGTCTGCATGAGTGCTTTTAGACACTCGGTGGTATTTTGTGGTAGAGTCGTTCGTTGTCACGCTCGAGTGCACTTGATGGCATATACGAGTACACACATACTATATGCACGTATGAGTGGATTGAGCTTCTGGTTGTTGTTGATCATAGCGCTCGAGTTGACTCCATTGCGTTTACGTCATTTGAACTTCGCAGAATTATTTATAACTCCACTCTGTCCAATGCTTTACGCGCATAATGTGGGGATTGCCAATTCGAATCAGAAAGTGGATACATACATACACATTGGTTTGATGGATGAAGGATATCTAACAACCAAGTAACTTCAGAAGTTAGAATAAAGTTCAGTTTGAAAAGTATGAATTAGGACATTATTATTCGTTATTTGATTAGTCGATTATGAAGGAGTAAAATATTCTTAGTTCGGCCGCCGTAGCCGAATGGCTTGGCACGTGACTACTATTCGGGTGTGCGTAGGTTCGAATCTCCGTGCATGAACATCAAATAATAGAAAACGTTTTTTCTAATATTGGTCGCCCCTTGGCGTTCGGAGTCGGCTTAACACGGCATCAAGACGTACACCACAAATTCGAGGAGGGACTTGGCCAAGCACCTAACAGAAGTGGATGCGCCAAATAATTTTTTTTGTTTTATTTATTAAAATATTTTTAGTTACTAGTAATGACAAATTCCAATTCTGTTGGTTTCAGTGACTCAGAATATCATTTCAATGGACACACACACATGAATCAATAGGCATGCAATGTTATCCATTCAACTGTAAAAAAGAAACAACACTTCTGTCACAATGACAACGTGTTAACTTGATCAAACTCGCTTTCTTGCACAAATTTACGCACGCAAACTTATACATAAGTACACAAGCACATACGTACCAATACTCATACTTTGAACAGATATTTCAATACAATCAGTCTACCAGTTTTGACATTGGATTGTCTTTTGCGAACATGAAAATACTCTTAGTGAATAATTAATCTTTGCGAAAGATCTTCACCACTTCCACCATGACAAAAGAGCGATTCACTGCAAGCAACTTAATATGTGAGTATGCATAAATTCAACATTTGTGTACATCTACCTGTGTTTGTTATTTGTAAATTACATTTGCAATTACCAAAGTCAAGCATTAAGTTTTGCTCTTACTTATAGTTCTAGGGCATTTACTTGTATATATAAATGCATTCATGTTCGTACATACCTTATTTTGGGTAAGTGCATTTTACTGTACGATTTTAGCTTGATAAAATTTCTAAAAAGTTGCATCAAATATTTTATGTAAATACCATAGGCATAGCTATTTTAATCTACTAAATAAAATACCTACGGATGTTCATGATACAAAGCAGAAAGGTACGACAAGTTTAAATATATTAATATATACAATATATATACAATAATGAAATAAGAGAAATGCCACAGTAAAATAGATTTTATATGTATCAGTTTTAAGCCTATTCCGAACAGCAGAGTTTTTATGAGGAGCTTTTTCAGGGCGAAATACACTCGGAGGCTTGCCATTGCCCGCCAAGAGGCTACCAAAATTAGAAAAAACGTTTTCTATTATTTGATGTTAATTAACGGAGATTCGAACCTACACACACCCGTATGGTAGTCACGCACGCAGCTTATTCAGCTACGGCGGCCAAATCAATTGACAATCTTTATTATTTTTGTGTAGAATCGTTCATGACATTTATTTTTTAACGATTATTTCTTTCAATTGTTGGCCGGCACTGCACCGTAATTCAACTATCCGTAAACATCAATTTCTAATGACTCGCCGGAGGACTTCGACGGGTATCTCGTAAATAAACCTAGTAATGTTGGCTTCCAAAGCCTCAATCGAAGTTGGTTTATTTACAAAGCATTTAGACTTTATATACCGCAACAAATAAAAGTCAAAAGGTGTGATATAACATAATTTTGGTGGGCAATCCACTGGTTCGAGACCAGTCTTGACCATCTTATGGGAGCCAAATTCATCGCTCGCAAACAAAACTATCCCAATTAAGTTTTTGCTATTTTTCACTTGTTTTGATAGAGTAGTGAATTGGTTGGTTGGTTACCAACTTGTTTACCATTAATTTAAGCATGCCAATATCCAGTCTGTGCGGTTCAGGAATCTTATCAGCTTGTTGACATCTAAGCCAGACACTTGTTCCAGGCTCTCGAACAGCGGTTTACCCAGGGTTAGCATTCTGTCCTTCCATAGGGCAGGGCATTCGCAGGGGAAATGGAAGATTGTTTCCTTTTTCTCCGGTTGTTTACAACTGTGACAGTATGTGTTGTGAGGCATGCCCATTTTGGCTGCTTATTCTCCTACAGACCAAAAGCCAGTTATGACTGCCGTTAGTCTCCAGGCGTCCCGTCGTTTCATGTTTATCAATATTGACGATTGCTTAAGGTTGTAGGTGGGCCATAACGCTCTGCTAATTTTGCATTTTGTCTGGTCTCTCCATCTACAATCTGCGATTCGGAGGTATTTTAGGGGAATTTCACTCTTGACTGCATCTAGTGGTGTGAATACCGATTCTGCAAGAGCGATATCTATGGCAGATCCCCTTCTTGCCAATTCGTCGGCTTTTTCATTACCTTCGATGCTCCGATGTACCGGGACCTAGATTAAGGTAAGTTTATGGTTTTCGCTCAAGGTGGTGAGGCTATTCCTGCTTTACTCCACTACTTTAGAGGTTGTTGTAGCTTGGCTGTCCGAAAGAATTGGGATCTGCGAGTAGTAGCCTACAAGCTTCCCCAACTGCCAGTAATTCCGCCTGAAAGACACTGCAAGCATTAGGGAGACGCACAGATCTTTCAATTTTAAGTCTATGAGCATATATACCAGCTCCAACACCACAATCCATTTTACTGCCTTCTGTATAGAATGTAGTGTCGAGCTTGTTTAGTGAGAATCCCTTATTCCATTCTATCCGAGATGGAAAGAGATTGACAAAATTTCGACTGAATGTCACCGTCGGGACGATGTGATCAGTCCTCTTCGAGGTATACTGGGTTTGTCGCAGTAATAGACTGGCATGGCCATGAGCTTTTTCTTTCCAGCTACCCGCTTCAGTTAACCTAAATGCACTCATCTAGTGGTGTGCACTCATAGATATCTTCTTGATATGTAGATCTACCGGAATAACGTGCGTCAGAGCGTTCAAGGCCTCTCTAGGACATGGTCTGATCGCACCGACTGTTATTGCACAGGCTGATCTTTGTATTCGGCTAAGTAATTTGATGCTGTATTCTCTCTCTAGATCTTTCCACCAAAGTACCGAGCCATACGTTAAAATTGTTGGATATAACTGCCTTATACAACTATAATGTATACTTGGGTTGAAGACCCCATCTTCTTCCCAGCATACGTTTACAGGCATATTAAGCAATGTTTAATTTCCAGCTAAGTTTAGAGTCCAGAATTACCTCTAAGTACTTTGCATTGGGTGAAAGTGAGAGGGTTTTTTCGTTAATGCTTGGTAGAGTAAAAAGAGTAGTGAATACTACAATTAAATAATATGAGTTCAATAGGCGCTGGATACAATTTGTCAGCATATCAAGTTTCTCCTGATGGCCGTGTCTACCAAATTGAATATGCTGGCAAAGACGTGGAAATAAGTGGAACGGTAATTGAATGCGTGGAAAGAACGGTATTGTACGGGCCGTGGAAAATATTGTTGCCAGTCCATTGTATGAAGATAACACGGCTACTCGCATAATCAAGGTTTAATAAAAATATTGGTATTGCCATTGCTGGTCTGCTGGCTATCGCGCCCCAAGGACCTGCCGATTTTCGACAACAATTTGAACGGACAATGTCACTGAAACAGTTAACAGAGCGTGGGTCGGCCTATGTACACGCATACACCCTCGTACACTGCTGTACGCCCATTTGGAGTGTCGGTTATTCTAGCCCCATGGAATGAGAAACAGTAATACAAATCATTTGGATATTTTGCATGTGCCAGCTGAAAAGCTGAACAGCAGGCAAAAACAGAAATGGTGAAATTAAAATTTTCTGAAATGAGCGCAGGCAGAATAATTTACCAAGTGCGCAATGAACTGAGAAATAAAGATTTCCATTTCGAAATCAGTTTGGTGAGTAAAAAAACGAAGGGTCTACATCGCTTGCATTCTCAACCATGGTACGATCAGGCAGTTCAAGCGGGTCCAGCTAACAAAGAATGAAGATGACAGTGATAATGAGATATAATATGATTTTTTAATATATAATCTGAGTTTAGTAATAATCTATTGGATTTTGTTAAAGCTGCATAAACGTGCTTTTATTTGTTCAAAAAAATACCTACATAAATGTCATACCAAAGAAGATCACGGGTTCAATTGCATCAAAAAATTTGAAGAAATATGGGCCGATGATTCCTTCAGTCAATAGGCTGCACCAAACAGTTGTTTTTACTGGATGTAATGTCTGTTCTTGAATGGCTTCGGGTTGCTCTTTAGCACAAATATGGCAATATTGCTTACTAACGTAGCTATTAAGCCGAAAATGGGCCTCATCGCTGAACTCCATAAGTTGGCCTAAGCGCGTGTACGATTTGTAAACGCATGTACAGGCGTGAGTCTTTCTATGGTGAAATGTCAATGAATACTGAAAAAAAATTATGTATTTAGTTTGACAATAGTCACGCGTAATCTGTCAACAACACTCTAATAGAAAGAGTACCTCCAAGCTAATCACCCTTTATTATTATTTCATCAACAGAGGTTCTTACAGACTACTTCATTAATTAAATAAATTAAATTAACTCAGTTTTAGGCTACATAAGTCGAAGTAAAAATATCTCGATAAAAGCTCATTATATGGATAATTAGATGTAACAATGGGCTGAAAAGTCCCGAGCGTAACAAAGAAAACATTTAAACATTAAAGCTTTCCCTTTTATTTTTCCTTGCAGAAATAGTTGAAGTACATGATATGATATTTATTGTTTCTCGTAATATGGCTCAAATACCACCGCTTTACTGTTATATTTAATACCGTATCGGGTACATTTGTCAAACAACACAAGCTTTGCTTGGCCACATACTCTTATGATCGGAGGAGAACTGAAAAAATGTATAGAGGTTTCTCTTTTTTGTCTCCATGTTGGATTTCTGTAACACTCTGTAACTGGCTTCACCAAACACAAAATTGTGAAAGAACTCTTAGAGGCATAATATCGACTGACAAAAAAGAAGTGGGCCTCATAGCGTGGTTCGAACCATAAAAGCCGTTCGAGAAATAATTCACAGCAATCCCCTTAGAAAGCAAAAAATCGTTTCCAAGGAATGAGTGTATCGACCAGATCCATGCCAATACCTACTAATTAGTATGTATGTAATGATCTTCACATGAAAGCCTTCCTCATTTAAAAAGACATGGTGACCATTTCGAATGAATAATTAATATTTACGTGATAAATAAAACTAAATTAATTAAAACGAGTGTTATAATTGCATATGATATAAAGGAGGTAATTTGTAACAGAACTTATGGCAAGAGTAAGTATATAAATATGAAGTTATATAAAATAAATAAATTTTGCTTTTATTTCAGAGATACATTTTACGTTGAATGGAGTTTTCGCAGAGTATTTATCGGTATGAAAATTGGTATCGTCAGGGGAAATTCGCCAGCTAGTATGAAATGTGCTTAGATTGAAACATTTTACTTTCCACAAAATTTTTGTTTTCTAAGTCAGTAGGAAATGTTACACCCTCAATTCAAACAAACAACAATTTAGTTCTCATCCCAGCTCATGTAAGATAATCTTTCCATTGTCCTGCCCAGAGAAGTCAACCCTTTGCCATTGCACCTTAACAAAATTACAGCAACCAGTTTTTTAGAACCCATTGTACGTTAATCCTTTTAGTCGACATAGCTGGAGTTTCTTAAAGGGCTTCCTGTTTTAGCAAAATACACAATTATCCACGTATTTACTTTGTTCACAGTTGCTAATTTTATCCGATGTGCAACCGATTTACCGTTTTGCATACCCGTGATGGATACTCGTCAACGCCCACCTAACAACATGCAGCATTCACCTAGCACACTGAGTAAAGGATTGAATACAAGGACTCGTCTACAAGCGGTGCCTTCGCTGCATGAGTTGGCTGCAAAACGGATTAACTGTTGACTTTTCATTTTTCGATTCTGAGAACTTAAATCTTTGATGAGATGCCGCGTCGAATTGTTACTGTCTCTTATTGCTACTGGTCACTCAAATACATCTGTTTTCCATATCTATGTACATATGTATGTGTATCTTCATTTGTGTATGAAATTATCCTTATGAATGTAAAACATTACAACAGTTCATTTGACAGTCTAGGCTTATTTTATATATTTAGTGCAATGAACTTTAGAATATTACAAACAGACTAGTGAGTAATTTATACGATTTATTTTTCTAATTTGTTGAAATTCGCACGTAGCATTGAAGTTGAATAGAAACAAGTAAGACAGGCTAAATTCGGTCCGAACCGAACTATATATACGGACGGAAATTTAATCCTAAAATATAAAAAGTGGGATAGAGATAGAAGAGCAATACGAGTACCAAGTTCGGGCGAGGTTTATTGAGTCGGTATCCAAATACACGCACTTAGCCAAAAATTGAAGTTGCACTGCCGAATTTTTCAAAATTTTACTTGCGTAAGCATTTGTCCCAAGTTTGAGTAATTCCGCTTTATTCATAAGTAGAAAATTTATCCTTTTTAAAAATTACCGGTGTATAAGCCAAGTGTATAAGTGCCAAGGTTATTGACCTATTTCGCCGCTTTTTAATACCAACCAAGTGCAAAAATTATAAATCTTCCGATAGGGTGATTAATTGTGTGACACCTTGCATATAATATAAATATGTATATGGCTATATCTATCTGAATTCATTTATGCTATTACATACAAAATTATAATATCCTTGTGTACACTAGTACTAAACTCGTTAATTGGCACTGTGGTCGATCTATTTTGAAAATTCGTAATTAACGTTCGATTAACTCTCGGGATATTTAGCAATTTCATTTTCTCTTGGACATAATACAAGAAAACTCAATAGTTAAGGATATTATCGGCGGCAGCATAAGAGGTATAAAATTCTGGCAATAAATTCTGTAAGTTTTGTAATCGGCTTACTACGAAAACAAAAGGAATTTAAATGCGTAGCCAGAGAGAGGCAGTTCTAAATTCTTATTCTCTCCATAAAATCAATTCGACTTTCCCTAATTTTATATTATTTTACCGACATTAAGGTGAAGTTTTGGATATTTTGCCATAGATATTTGGTAGAAAACAAGTTTACATAGGACTAAAGAATTTAATTGAAGTTTTTTTAGAGTATAAAGAAAATTTTAGTGCTATGCTAAACATAAAATATTTTGCGGCACAACCGCGGTAACATTTAGTGGCCCATAAATCAAACGCGGGTGTAAAAGTGAAGCTCGGGGCTAAATAATATAAAATTTAAGCCCATCTTCAAAAGGATGTAGCGTATCCCGCTTAAGAAGCTTAATCTTATGCTAGTCTCTCCGCCTAAGAAATCCAGCGTCCATTTCGAATTCGATAATACTCAAACGGTATAACACTGTATATAGATTCCTCCATTTGTGAAACAACTGTCTCACAATATAAATTGGGGGAGGAGCTCGACCATACATTTAACAAAAACTGTACCTGCCAATTATTTATACACACAGTCTTTCGAATGAAAGTGTGACCGGCAAAACTCAAACGTTATAAAAAAATTTAAATGCTGCTAAATAGCTGCATCCCTTTCACTATACGCAGTGTGCAATTCGTTAGTCTTGTAAGAAATTTAGAAAGCTTTCGTAACTTTTACGAAATAAGTTCCACATATGAAAAACGATTTGAAGGAGTGTTTTTATGCGCACACCCTAAGACGTTCATAAATAAATGGGTGCAACGGTACACCGAAGGTAAAAACGCTGACGACTTCCTCGGCTCAAAACGAAATACATCAACAAAGCAAGGTCAGAAGATCATGGATTTGTTTGTGGCAAAGCCGAACTTATCGTTACGTGAAGCTGAAGCAGTTTTAAGGAAAAGTGGTGTTAGTGCATCCAAAAACAAGATTTGATTACATTCTTAAATACAAAATTGTATCTTATCATATAGTTAATATTCTATTACACACTTAATTATATATTTAAATACATAGTTGTTATTAATTTTCTATTGAAGTTGATATGCATCTTTGCGCCCATCTGGAAATCCGCCACCTGCAGTCTTAATTAAACGATTGTTGGAGGCTCTTGAAACATGCTCGTTCCATGCGCGTCTTATTAATTTATGAAATTTTACAATGTCTTCAGTGTTCGTCTAGATTCTAATATCATGTTTTCTCCAGCAATCCCATCTCGTTTTTCCTGCTTTCGTCCTTAATGTGTGCATTTCTGTAGAACGCCATAATTGCTTCGTTTTTGTGTTATTCGCACGTGCTTTTGAGCTATATGTTAATATAGGTCTTACGATTGTTTTATACACACGCGTTCTGCTTTCCACATTTATGTATTTGTTTTTTCATAAAACATCTCGCAGAAAGATTGATATTTTTCCACTATTTGTACATCTTTCTCTCACTTCTGAGATGATATTCCGATCGTTCGATAAATTTTTTTCCAAATATTTGACTTGCATTACTCTTCTATAATGTTCTGGTTAATTTCCAGTTTACACCGTATTGGTTCCTCAGAAATTACTATTGAATTTGTTTTTACAGTTGAAACTTTAATATTAAATTTTAAGCCAGTAGTAACAAAACGGTGCAAGAGACTTTGAAGCCACTATCAGCAATTGAAACTGCATCATCTGCATAGCAAATAATTTTTATGTTTTGATTGTTTCTCATTTACCATGACTTTAGTTGCGCAATTGGTAGTGAGACTTTTAATAAAAATTAGTCGAGGTATTTTTCTCTCTTTTAAAATTCCCAAGACGTCAGTCATTTAGCTCGGTCGAAAGCTTTTATACGGTTTACATACAAAACACATGTAAGCTGGACAATTAAATTCAATTCATTTTTTTATAATTTGTTGTAGAATGAAAATGCAGTCCATTGTAGACCGGTTTTTATAAAATCCTTGCAGTTCTTCTTTTCCGTGCAAGTATGGCTGTAATTTTAATGATACGGTTTTTGTCTGAAGTTTTTGAGTGGAATGCAGAAGCGTTATTCCGTGATGATTATACGGATCATCTTTTTCACATTTCTTATACATTGGGACTGTTATACTTGTTTTTCACTCTTATGGAACTTCAAAGTTTTATGTGCTCTTATTGAAGCTGTGTTCCGCCATATTTCAGCATCTCATTTGTGATATTGTAATGGCCAGTTGCTTCTCTGTTCTTTAAAGCTTTTATTGCTATTCAATTTCATTAGGCGTTGCAACTTCGCTTGCAGTTTCATATTTATAGCAAGAGTCATATGTTATCATGGTGTCATTTTTGTATAGCTCTTTAGAATACGATTCTCATTTGTCAGTATTTATTGGATGTAACTTGACAGTTTCATTTACTTCTCATATCTCTCTGCATCAATTTTGTAAAACCTTCCCAGAGGATTCCTTAATTTCTCTTATTTTTTTATTTGTAATAATCAAATTGGTAAGTTACGGCGCGCTTTTATTCGACAGACTGTTTAAGTTATAATTGCCATATAACAATATCTTTGAACTACACACATTTTTAAAAATTAACTTACTTAAAGAAATAGAATACAAATAAATATACAGATTTTTATTATAGTATTAATCAACCTCATTATGAAACAATATGAACCGTCACTGATAATTTTTTAGTTGTAAGTAGTCTTATGTTTCGAGTTACGAATATCATTTACTTCTTTTTTTATCGAAATAAAAATAAATACTCCTCTCTTTGCATCAGAATTCGCCATTTTTTGTGCTGTTCATTTCGTTAAATGAACATTAGTGCTCCTTTAACTCAGAAACGTATATGTATTTAATAAATTTCTTGTCACCTCCTATCGCAGGCTGCTTTCTTTGTTTCTTATCATCAGGCGTTGAACGCAGATTTGTACCTGTCAATTAACCCACAATGCAGTTCATTTTTCTGCTTTTGTTCCTCTGACGTCTACTCATCAAAGTCGTCGAGGTGAAGCGTCAGATATTAAACACCAATGCTAGGCTGCTATGCATCACAACAAATATTCAAACAAATGTGTCTGTCAAAATAAACCATTAGATGATATTTATTCTCATCAGGAGCACATTTTCGGCAACAAATTAAATTTTGAAAAGAAAGTAATGGCATGTGAAAGTGTGTATGTGTTTATGCGTATTTTCCTCTTGTCTCTGAAGTATGCATACAAAATCGTTTTTGTATTAGCTATTGAACACAAATACCACAGCCCATAAATCGTTCGAAGGTGAGTTGGAGAGCGGTGAAGAAGTGTAGCAGCGAAGGTATTTAATTTGTAGCTATAAGTTGAATATGTACAATTACAACTGCAATGAGAGCCTCAAGTGTGGCCTCGGAAATCAATCAAGTCTCATCAATTTGCAATGCAGCTTCGAGTGGTGTGCTGCAATGAGTTGCTGTCGCCGTCGGTGCCATCGCCATCAAAGCCATTGATGAGTTCGAGATGTGGCGGTGCGCTTGTGCATGCGAATACATACATACATACATGCAGAGCCCTTCACTGTGAGAAGCTACAAATTCACCTTGTAATTAATGTGTGGCCATTTATTGAATTGCCAGTTTATGTTCGCATGCTGGTGCTTGGCTGAGGGCCTCGTTGTTTGGCTGCTTGTGGAACTGGTATTAAGGTGGCCGATAGTTGAATTCAGGATTGACTGACAAGGCATTGGTTGTTCGTTCGGTCAATTGGTCGGTTGGCTGATAAATGCTGCACATGCGAACAAAGTTCCATACAAATACTTGCCTCCACGTGTGTGATGCCTAATTTGTAACCATTAGCCCTATTATGCTGATTTCAGTATGTGGGGAGTTTGGTTTGTTAAAAACCGCTTAAATTAATTGGTTGATTTGTAAAACCGGCAAGTAATACAGAGAATCCGCCTTTTTGGCCAAATCAATATGGCTTTCCAGAAGGTATTTGACAACAATTGAATGAAAAAAAAACCGACGCTTTCCCGTTTACGCCGTTGATAACGGAAAAACTTTAATTTTCATTCAAAAATCGATTCTATCAATAGTTGAAAAGTAAAAAAATTGGAGTTAGCTAACCTGCTTACTCAAATTTTTAATTATTGACTATTAAGTACACCGCTTTTCAAGCCAATTGTACAGAAAAAAGAGAAGCAACACCTTGGCTGGCGACGATAGTTATCATAAATGCCAGGCTGGCTGCCATAAAACATACAGGCGCTATAAAACGTTATCGAGAACAGCGTTCGAATGAAGAGTGCATGCAATAAGTTCCCTACTTTCGTAATATTTGCCTCCGACATCCCCAGCTTCGTCACGTGTTCGGGATTATTATTAATGAGTTAGCGCAAAATGACTTTTGTAACAACTTTGTGTTAATGAGTGTAGTGAAAGTGTCGAGTATTGTTATTGTTTTTGTCCTGCCTAAGTGATTGCGAAACTTCTCTCCTTTTACCAACATTTCATTGGATTTTTGCCTATTACGTAATAAATCAATCCGTAAACTATCCAGTCATATAAGTTTTCGACTTTCGTTCACAAAATTTATTTAGGATATTGGCTATAAGGAGATGTAATATGTTTTAAGATTTTGCGTTTATATATACTTATACACCTTACACACTTTGTGGTGTGCGTCTCTATGTTGTTCACGAAGTGTTGAACTTAAGTTGTCTCCGAACGGCAGATCTTTTTTTGAGGAGCTTTTACATGGAATAATTACACTTGGAGGTTTGCCATTGTTTGCCGAAGGGCGACCGCTATTGAAAAAAAAACGTTTTCAATTATTTGCTGTTCATGCACGGAGATTCGAGCCCATTCACCCCCGAATAGTAGTCACGCACCAATCCATTCGGCTACGGCGGCAGCCCAACAGTCGATATAGCGGAAGAAAATTCAAGTGATATGAAAATCCTCCAATTTTTAGTTTGCACTCAATTACCATTCGACTATTGAGTCTATTGATCCATTTGTGTTTTTTTTATATTCGCTGTAAACTGTAAGCTTTCAGACATATGTTGCAGCAACAAAAAATTGTCCCACATTTTTGTAATGTGCACAGATTTGACTTGCAAATTGAAGAGTTAGTTTTTATTATGTTGAAGTTCAATTTATAAAAAAGTGTGGCCCATGCGTATAGGTTATAATGGCAAATCGTAGTAGGAGCTTCCAATTGTACTGGTATTTTTACGTATTTGTAGACTTTGGTGGGGTGCAACTTTGGAGATTGGATTGGATTGAGTCTAATTTCTTTTTTTTTTGTTAATATGATTTGTGGCCTTTGGGAGGTGTTCCAATTAGTCTCCTCCAGGGAAAGGCCCTGCACACTGGTCGGTTTTTCGGCTTTTCTTTGGCATAAGCTCGACAATTTTCATCCAAATATTTGCACATTTATTACAAAAGTGTGCCTCTTTAGTTAATTCTCTATGTTTGATGGGAATACAAAAACAATTTGCCCTTTGTAGCGTTGCAAAAATTCATATTGGCCTTTTTAGGTCTAAATTTTTCGTGCTTTTTCATTGCAAATTAGTTCAGAAAACGCAACTAAAAAATTAAAGCAAATTATAAATATTAAAGAGTGCTGAAAGGCATGAAGACTCAGGTGGGATGAAACATTTTTTTGTTTAACGTCTCCGTTGATTTTATTCGTGTTATGTGATGTAGTCGTTTTGGTAGAGTGGAATCTGAAAGTAGCGTTTGCGTTGTGGAGCAAAACTAGTAAAAAGTTGCTGTAGTAGCCAGACTTTTGGTGCTGAACTATTTGTTAATTCCTGCTTTTTATATGATATTTATATTATCGGCACCAATTTTTAATCATTCAATAATTGCCGAGCAAGTCAAGTTTTACGGATTTTTTTTTGTCGATTTGACTGGAAACGTAGAATCAAGCGCGGAGTAGAATATTTTTTTTTAATTTGTTATATCTTTACTTATATAAGTAGCGAAATCAAATATATAAATACAAAATACTTTTATACTATAGCTTGTTTTATAAGTTTTCACTTTGAAAACAGTTCGAACCATGAAGAGGTTTTATGGGAGAAGACGTAATCCAATCTGTGCAAAAAGGCTTTCATAACTTATTTAAGATTTGCTAAGCTAAGCAAGTCTCAAAGCTCTAACTTTCTGCCCTGTTAACATCAGATTACTCTTCAGGCACTAAATCGGTTTATCCCTGCAAACTAACTTTCGGAGTACGTTTTGCAAATTTCATTGATAAAACCAAATATGCTGAAAGAAAGTTTCAAAAAATTGGCAAAATACTAAGGAATTTCAAAAGCAAATTGGTTGCGAAATTGAAAGATTTGAGTAAAAATACAAGAAATGGTTGGATGGTTAACTTTTACTTTCTGGGCCAAGCGCTCCAACTGGGCCCGTTTGGCCAGTAAAAGGCTTCACTAAATGCCACGCGAAACATATGAGCAGGAAAGTTCCAATACTAATCGAAATAAGTACACGCGTGAGCTTGTGTAAGGCTGACAAAAAAAAAACACTATTTAACCAATGGCTTTCGCCCGTACTTAATTATTTCGTATTTTTTTATTAAAAAACTGAAAAAACCCCGATTTTTAGAGGGTCAAATTCAAAACCGCGCCATTTTGCCAAATTGGATACCCAAATAGTCAAAATGGTTCCACCAGGTTAAATTTTTCGGGAGGACTAACTTCAACGCAGTTTTTAAAATTAAAATTTTGTTTTCATTTTTATATGTAAAAGAAGTTTAATAAAGGGCCTAACGAATTTAAATATCGTTTTTCATTTTTTTATTGTAAAAAAAATCCTGAAAATACCCTAAATTTTCGAGCTCTAGACCACCGGGACCCCTTAAATGTAAAATCTGGATTTAAGTGCAGTTCAAACTCAGATTATTGCGTTTTTTAACTATTTTATTATTTTATTTTTGTAATATTACCTTACACCAACAAATTAAAAGAAAAATGTAACTAAAGAAGTTTTTCGCAGAAAAAATATTAAAATGATTCTTTGATTAACTGGCATAAAAATGAACTGTTGAGATAAAGCTTAATTCCTTGCTTGATAAAAATTGTTAAAAAAATATTGAAATGATTTCCTGATTAACAACCATTCAAACGCGAATGGTGAAAACTCAGACTTGAAGAGGACTTATGCCATTGGATGCCTAAATTATAATCAACTTTTTCAGAAAATTGTAAAAAATAACTATTGCTTTCTATAATATTTTCGTTTCTTATAATTTTTAATCAACTGAAATTTGAAGGTAGTATTCTTATGAACGCAAATTCTTTCCCTATTTTTGGGGAAATGGTTACCGATTTTTGCAACATATTTTTTACGATGACAGCAGGAACTTTACAGCAGTACCCTTTGCGCCGAATGCATAATTCTCACACAGAAGCAACTGCATCTAGAGGTAGTGTACGAATATGTGTTGAACGGCTGGAAATGGCGAGTTGAGTGAGCTGGTACACTCGTTTGCCGTACAATATCTCGAATAATTGACATTTGATCATTAATCAAAATGCACAATGCAGACATTTAATTTCGTATTTTATTTGGGTGGATTTTTTTTTTTCATTTTCATTTCCCTTGCTGTTTCTGTTTCGGTTTCTGTTTCTCTTTCTGCATCTGTATTTGTTTGGTTTTAGTTTGGTATTGTTGCTGAATTTTTTTTTATCTGTTTTCCCGTTGCTTTTAATGCAGCCGCCGAGTACGCCTGCTGTGGCACTACGATGCTCTGCATTGCGCCTGTAAGTTTCACCATCTCATATGGATGCATGGCATAATGATAGTTCCAGTTGCAAATGCCGCCTAACAGTCATACCACACACCAGTAAAGGTCTTTCCTACATTTGCAATTGCATCTAAACTGATACAATAGAAATAGCCCGTAACAGTTTTTGCATTTTCATAATTTTTTCTAAAGCTTTTGCCTTTCATTTTTTAAGTAGAAGCCCTTCGCAGCGTAAACACAATTTGATTGGCATTCAAAAGCAGTTCGAGCCCACGCCGTCCTTTGCTTTTTAAGCCCACCCCATGATGGTTAAGTTCTGTCACAAGTACTTGAACTGACGTTTCAAATCCTCACATATTATCTCCACTTACATGTGCTCGCGCACCCTCAATCTCCCGCTTGTCAATCATAGCGCTTTTACCGCCATCAAAACTCTCACTTGCACGGCGTATAGCGATGAAAGTCTTGTTTGCACAAAGGACAAACAGACACACTTAAATACACACACACAACAATATATTCTAATTTGAGGCACATGTGCCAGTATGTGAGTGAAATATGAAAGCAGTTCGTGATCCTTACACTCATCCCTTACCATAAACGCTGAATACTGCCATTTTTGTGGTGTTGTTTGTTATTCCTTCGTATCGTGTTGTTATCCTCCATTTTCTAGTCGAGCATCATTTCTCCAATTCTTTCTGAGCCCCAGAGTCACATACTCGTATGTATACTTACATATGTATGTTTGTATGTATGTAATATGTGTGCATTTGACAATCGCATTTCGTAACTTTATTCCGATACGCTTTTACATGCATGTGGCCACGTAGCAATGTTTAAGAATACACTTCAATGTCAAGTTTTACGATTTTTCCCAGAATTTTTCTTACCACTTTGAGGGTGTATCCCCAAGCCAACTAACATTTATATATAAGTATGTCAAATACACTTGCCATCTTAGTGTGCATTAGTTAAGGCTTCAGTACGAAATGCGGGGATAAACCAATATTTTTACTTACAAAAAGCAATATTTATTGCAAACGAAATAAATACTTTTACTTTAAAAGTAAACTTGTAAGCTCATCACTTAGATAATGCAAGCATTTCAGTAATTTAGAAAAAAACTTTAATTCATTTCGTTGTACAAGTATTACGCCATATACTTTTCCTTCTTTTCTTCCAACTAAGGATATTGCTGCCAATCAAAATTTTCCTTCTGCCTTTCACTTCAAAGTTCTACAATTTTATGAAATTATTAACGTTTTTTATGTTTTTATAAATAGTATTGATGGAAATTATACAGTACTTTTGAGAATTGAGTGCCTATTCCGGTATCGATTCTTTTAATAATTGAGTACTTTAAAGAGTTTATGGTAATTTATTTTTAATCAGGAATTACTTATGTTTTTAAAAAGATCCAGGCCTTCAATTGAGAAAGAAAATACTCAAAACGTAATCAATTGAGCGTCGCTGAGTGCATCTCGTTCATTCCACTCGTTTCGCTTTAATATTTATGACTTCTTTTCAGCACTATACTCGTAATTTAGCACTTAGAACTAGTACAGTGATTATTTTAGATATGGCATGAGTGCCATGAATTTGGGTGTTTGGCCGAGCTCCTCCTCCTATTTGTGGTGTGTATCTTGATGTTGTTCCACAAAGCCGACGCCGAACGGCAGATATTTTTATGAGGAGCTTTTTCATGGCAGAAATACACTCGGAGGTTTGCCATTGCCTGCCGAGGGGCGACCACTATTAGAAAAATGTTTTTCTTAATTCTGCTGTTTCACCGAGATTCGAGCCGACGTTCTCTCTGTGAATTGCGAATGGTAGTCACGCACCAACCCATTCGGCTACGGCGGCCGTCGTGAGTACAATATTCAATTTAATTTCTAGTCCTGGGTGCTTTTCACTACTTAGTATTGGTCCAACACTATAAATTCGCTTCATCACCTTCCTAGCGAAGGTTTAGCTTCGTCGACACTGCCTAACCTACATATCTTTGAAATTTGTAACTCCTTGCGTTTTAGTTAAGAATCCAATGAAGATACATATTTATTGTATGGAATTTTTGGAATAAAGGAGTATTCTATAACACGCCTATCCATGCTGACACCTTGGAGCTGCGCAGTATGTACAACAGAAAGAAAAATGTTTGAGAATTGGAATGTGAAGTAGAATTAAAGGTTTATCGTTAATCTTGTATGTAAATCGATAGCATTGTAAAAGTAGTGCTGTTCACTGTAACTCGAAAGCTTGCACATTATTGTTTTTTGGTTTTCTTGATGATTAATTACGATTGGTATTGATAATCTTAGTTTTAAAATTCTTATTTTAGTGTTTTGATTGATGCTCGACGATTTCCAGATTATTCGCAGCTTGTAGGAGTCGTTGCACGCTTTATTTACGCGCGAATCTACGAAACTGAATCCGCTAATCCGTCTTTGAATACAACATTTCCTAGTAACAAAATTTATCTACGTCATCGATGAGTACCTCGTTATTATTAATGATAACATCAAGAGGATTTGCCTTTGCTGAGTTAAAGCGCATTGTTCTAGTTTTATTGAAATTCACCTTAGGCCAAATTTTATCTGCATTTTTTACCAAAGTTTCAATTTTCCTTTATTGGTCTGTACCGTATCGCATTGCTTTTCAAGAGGCCTCCATTGGACTCTTTCCGTAAAATTGTATCTAAGACTGAAAATAAGTGGCGATAATACACAGTCCTGTTGTGATCTCTTTTTGTTATGTGAATTTTTCCCTGAGTTTGCCTTTAAAACGCACACAATTCTGTGAAACCTTATAAATTTCCTTTATTAGATCGGTGATTTTGATCGGTAAGCCATTCTCTCCGATAGCCTGCCATATTGTATTTCTTTGAATGTTATCAAACGTTCGTTCGAAGTTAACAAGTAGGAGAATTAAAGATGATTGCCACTCTATGGATTGCTCTACATATATTTAAACGCATGTGGTGTAGGCATCAGCGTCCTCGTCTAAAACCCCTTTGTTCTCGTCTCAGACCAGTTTTTATCTGAGGGACAATTTTTTCTTATATTAGACCTTTATACTTTCAATATGAGGTGTATTTTTTTCTACTTTTTATCTTCATTGCTTTATTTACTTCTAAGTTTTCGTATTAAATAAAGGTAGCCTTTCTAAAGTTTTGGGGGCTCAAAGATGACTTTAGAACTTTGTGGATTTTATTTCTTAGAATTTTATGTAGAATATAGAAATTGAGCCATCCTAACGTACATCCATATTTAATTCTGCACATTTTTCTTGAACAGAAATCACTTTTTACTTACAAAATATGCCAAAATTATAATAAAGTTACCAAATTGCCAAACAGTTTAAAAGTTACTGAGATCGAACTAAGGTAGAAAGTTACCAACTGTGGTAGCCGTGGAACAGAGTGAGAAAGAAGCTCGATCCCATTAGGATAGAGTAGGATAATCACACGAAGTACCGAATGCAGAGGTGGGGCCGGCTCTCAATGATTTTGAAGGAATCAGCTGATTTGTTGACGTAACCGGGGTTTTGACAATGGCTTGTTTATGGAAAAACTGAGATTGTGTTGGTGATAAAAGAAAGAAATCTACATAATCTTCGCTCACGTTGCTTTGTTGCCGTCTGAACAACGACTGATAGGACGAGTGTGCGAATACATGTGAAATGATCATGCAAAATTCGGCTGCCGAGTCCCTGGTGACGTGGCAGACAAAATTAATTTAACTATTTTGTTTCGGATGGTGAAGCCTATTAATCTCTCATTCTTTGGATAGTCACGTTATTGTCGAGAGACACGAGAGATCTGCTAGGGGACTCCCTTCGCCGAAACCAGAAGGAGGAGCCAGAAACTTTACTGTGCATTTACTGTGTGGCTACAATGACAGTAGGTATTCATAGTATTGACTCTCTCACCCATCTAGGAACGCCAATTATACAAATCCCCAGTTTTTCGAAGAAATAGACAAATGTATCAAAGCCATATGTAGATTTCAAAACAATTCCACGTGCCATAAAATTATGTAAACACCTACCATTAGCAGGTAAATATAAAAATATGTTTAATGATAAAAAATAAGAAGAAACGAGTATACTTAGTTGCTTATTCGGTGTCGTAAAGCACGAGTAATTATTACTGGCAAATAAACTCTAATAGCTCTTCAAACGAACTTATAGGATATACTCCCCCTTGATAAATTGAAATGACATTAGAAACAACCAGACCATTTGCGCACATTTATCCTCAAAGTAATCAACTAACTACATACTTTTATATACTTCAGTTGCGTACACATGCGAGGAAAGTAACTTACTCGGGGAATCCAAAGTGCTGTTCAAACAAAGTGACAAAGTGTTGATATTTCGAGTAATTAAAAGGATCTAACTAATTTGAGGGAAAGTTGAGTTTTGACCAAAGTCCATTCATTATCATGAATTCCTAAATAGCTGATGAGTGCTCGATAAAGCTCTCTTTACACGTTGAAATAGGTATGTGCATGTATGCAGGTAGATGAGTGTGTATATATGTGAGCAGCTGTCTGTACAGGACATTGGATAGAAATTGGCATTAGAGCGCTTTTGACAGGGGCTTTTGTTGCTTTCGCTTAGGGTTGTGTTTGGTAAATGGTATTGTTTTGGGTGGACGCAGTAGTAAGTGATGGAGTACATGTATTTGTGACTTATATATAATGAGCTTATGTGTGGGTGTTGCACATTAGGGTGCCTCACACAATATGTACTAGAGGCTGATTTATTGTAAAGTAACTCTTTCTTTAGAAATAACATTTTTTTAATATTTTATTAATTTAATATTAGACTATAATCAGTTTGGAGAAGCTGTTGATGCCTTACACAGGAGCTGTACTACTGCGCACTGCGCATTGACAACAATCTCGTAACCTTTCCAAAGCTTCTGGGCCATCCTTAAGCTTTCAAAGCTGATGGCTTTCAAAACAACGTGGTGAAGAAGTTGAGCAGTACTTTATTCAATTGAGAGCGTTGGATCTTCCAGCAAGATTCCGCTCCTGCCCATAAGGACCAGCAGTGACTAAAAAATAATATTCCTGAACATCTGAACTTCGTCCCGAAGTCTTAATTTAGTTAGTATGAAATGCAGTTGCCTAGTAACAGGTCGTCAGCTCTTTGTCTTGCTATCCGTCTTTGGAATCCCAAACCACAAAAAATCAAAATAATCAGAAGCACACCGCGCTTTAGAGGTGAACTGCTGCTCACTTTGCCAATAATTGCTAATATAAGTATGTATCAGGTCAGTCTATAAGTTCGTGCGTTTTTTAAAGGTGGTTTTAAAATTAATAAAAAAGATGTTTAAAATATTTATTAATCAATAATATATTTTCCTTCATTATTTACAATGTCTTCCCAACGTTTAGGTAAATTTTTAATTCCCTGCTCGAAAAATTGGTTGTCCTTGGAGCCAAAATACGCTTCGATTTCCCTTTTTATAGCTTCTTTTGAGGAGTAGTTCTTCTTACTCATATGGGATTGAAGTCCACGGAAAAGGTGATAATCACAAGGTGCAATATCCGGAGAGTATGGTGGATGCGGCATTCGCTCCCATCCGAGCTCGTTCAGCTTGCCTAACGTTTGCCTTGCGGTATGAGATCTGGCGTTGTCGTGGTGAAACAAAACTTTGCGTCTATTCACTGAAGACGGTCGATTTTTGTTAAGTGCCTCGCCTCATTCAGGTTTGATAGCTGATGGGAATATTAATCAGCAGTTATCGTCTGGTTTGGTTCCAGAAGTTCATAATAAACAATACCGGCCATATCTCACCAAATAGACAGGACAATCTTATTGGAGTGAAAGCCATCTCTAGGGGCCGGTTCTGGTGTTTCATCTTTATCTAACCATTGGCGTTTGCGAACAGGATTATTGCAAAGGACCCATTTTTCATCACCAGTAACGGTCCTGTTCAAAATTCTTTCACTTTCAAGCCGTTGCAGCAACTGTTCCATGCGATGAATTTAACCTCTGAGCTATCATATCGACTGTCAAATTTGGCTCAGCTTCCACGAGTTCGAGCAAGGCGTCGGAGTTAAAGACTTCAGGACGACGAGCGCGCGGGGCATCCTCCACGTCGCAGTTACCACTTCGGAATTTTGAAAATCACTTTTGCCCAGTCCTCACTCAGGGTATCCCTTGCGTGAACAGTGTTTATTTCTGCAGCACAGTTGTTGCATTTTTACCACTTTTATTAAAAAAAATACAAAATATGCCTCTTATACGCGTTCGAAGATTCCTTTTTCCTTTTTAACAATACGTCCTTTAATTCGCGATTAAAATCACTTGTTGAATGAACACCTAAACTTCAAGTCTTTATCTGCATTTCATTTAACATTTTTCAATTTCAGATTAACTCAATTTGAACCATAGAAAGATATACAATCGAGAAACGCGCTAAAGTTATTCAGGCTTATTATGAAAACGGGCGTTCAAATCAAAATGCATATCGCGTTCTTCGTGATTTTACAAATGTGCGTACAATCAGAAAAATTGTGCAAAAGTTTGAGCAAACCGGGTTTGTGGAGATGTGAAAACACCAGTGCATGCTCGTACAGCTCGTGTTGCAGAAAATATTGCTGCTGTTCGCGATAGTGTGGTTGAAGAGCCGTTCACCTCAACTCGTCGTCCTGCCCAACAATTGCACCTCTCACGCTCGACGTTGATGAACATTATGCATAAAGACTTGCATTTACACGCTTACAAGGTGCAATTGACTCAAGAACTACAGCCTCTTGCCCATTTCAAGCGTCGTCAATGGTCAGAATGGTGGCAGGAAATGGCAACAGTGAATGACCAATTTTCAAAGAAAATCATCTTCAGTGATGAGACACATTTTCACCTCAGTGGATTCGTCAATAAGCAGAATTGCCGCATTTGGGCGAATGATAATCCAAGAGCGATTGCCAAGAAACCAATGCACCCACAAAGAGTGACTGTTTGGTGCGGTTTATGGGCCGGCGGCATCATTGGGCCGTATTTTTTCCAAAATGAGGCTGGTCATACAGTTACTGTGCATAGTTCGATATCGTGAGATGATAACGTACTTTTTATGGCCCGAATTCGAAGATATGGATGTGGACAATATGTGGTTTCAACAGGACGGTGCCACTTGTCATACAGCTAACGAAACAACTTTTACGCGAAAAATTTGATGGCCGAATAATTTCGTTGCGGCGATGTCAATTGGCCCCAAGATCATGTTGTTCGTATTTTATTTCCTACTGAGTCCCTCTGCTAACTCCATATAGTACATTAATTCTATACTTAGTAAATTCAAACACTGTAAAATAAGTTTTGGTTGTGTGTTTTATAAGTAAATAACTTTGATAACTTTTCACAAAAAATATAAATGTAATGACTAATATATATAAACCTCTTGTGTGTGGGTAGTTCAGGTGCAATTATTTTCCTTACATACAATGAACAGATTTGAAGGTCAATTTAAAAGTTTTTATGGCAAAGGATGCAACTGTAAGCACCCTAATGTACATATACATGTGTAGTGATTGGCCAACACATATTTGTAATCGTATGGTCATTCTGGAAATCACGTAGAAATACCAGAGAAGCTTACCCGACGGTCAGTGCCAAAGAATGCGAAGAATGTCCTATAGGATTTGTATACATTTTGGGAATGCCTTTTTAAGTTCATGAGTTTGAGTGAGTGTACAAACAAGTTAACGTTCGTTTATCTACCTATTTTCAGGTTAAAAGCCCTTAAAACTGTTAATAAATGCAAAAACATACTACCGAAAAGGGGAATTTAAAGTGTCGAATGGGCGAACTTAGGAATTAAACCAATGTAATCACATACATAAATATGAACAAATACGTAGTCGTACGATCATTCTATACGAAACGATGTACTGTAATTCAAAATTTAAGCATTATTTGAGTAGTATTTAGAAAAAGTAGGAGGATATTTGAATCACTTAAACGCTACAGAAAACGAAGAGGCATAAAATCCAGCTGGCTTAGGCGCAACCAAGCAGCGTCTTCAGTCCCAAAAACACCTTCGTCAAATATGACTGACAGGTTTTCAAGATGTTCACACTACCCGTACGTTTAAAGCGATTTGGGGAGAAAAATGGTTCACATCATCTACTCGCATGTGTGTGCGTTGTGCGGGCACATTTTAATTTATAAGTACATATGTATGTATGCTCTCTTACTCATACATGCACGGGTGCACATAACTTAAGGATTTGATTGTGAATTCTAAAGTAAAAAAAAACACGAATTGTCTTAACAAAAAGAATCATATGGTGGTTGCATCGTTGGCACGAAATCTGTCTACGGCCATCCAACGAGCCAAGATAACCATTTACTATACTACAAAATGGCTTCTATTCTTCATTCAATTGCCATTCGATTTTAAGAGTATCTATTCGACGACGTTAAACATTGTAAATTTTTAATTAATGAATTTCCTTTCAGCTGCTGGTGCATGCAGGTCCACATGATTCAATGTATTGTCTTTAATCTTTAGAAGTAAAGGCTCAACCAGCGGTGGGGCTCCTTTTAAAAATGCTATAAAAAACATTTTAATATTTAAAAAAAAAAGTTGTTTTTATTGGCAATAGTAAACCTTCCGAATAATTAAACGAATATAACTTCATTCAAATTGTTCTGCGACAGCCCAACAAATCATCCCGATTTCTCTAAGACTGTGTTCGTGGTTTTGATTATAACCAAGAGGTTTGTGTGTGAATATCGTTCGATAGGTCTAGCGTTCGAAAGCCATTGTCATCATGGCACATCAAATGAAAAATTTGAAGTTATTGCTAAGCAGGACTCGCAATTCCAAATCTCCAACTATATTTCATTAATTAAATTCATCGATTAAAGACCTCTTAAGAAAATAAACAAATAATGGATGTACCGGCCAATTATAAATCAATTTATCGTCGGTTTAAATGTAAGCAAGTCAAAATTAAAGAATATGATTTTTTAAATGAATATTCAATACCCTCTAATAATTTTGTATCCTTTCTATGTTAATCTTACAGTAGCACGATAAAATACTGTTCACAGCTTTTTGTTAATTCTACAATGCAAAATATAGAGTTCTCGTTCATCTGAGCTGTCTATGTATCAGCAATTTCACGCTTAGTCAAACTTGGATCTTCACACACAATACATACATACCTATAAGCAAATGTTTGTTGATTTTTGGAGTTCTGTTGCATTTTCTGCAAGGTTCATTTCTGCGCGATTCATTTTCAACGCTTGTTCGACCACGTATCAATTCTAAAACTCATCGAAATGAAGGAATATATTCTTTTAATACTTGCAATATTTTATATGAAATTCTGGTAAAACAAAGAATTCTCACTGCTCGATGTTCGGTTCTTTCCATTGTGAAAAATGCACTGGACTTCAGTTTCAAATGGCTTTCAAGCAAATTATGAATTGACAGAACGAAATGAAATATATTGTGTTTTCAAGCGAAAGGTGGAGTATTAAATCGGGCGTATAAATTTGAATCCTCTACTGGTAAACAACATGTAAGATGACGGTTCTGGCTACATCTCACGAATCATGGTCGATATTCATTTTAAGTCTTGATCTTTTCCGAATTATCTACACAGCATCGATGTTTTGCAGCCCCTCAAAAAAAACAAAACAAAATAGTCCAACGAGGTCTGCGCGTACGTTTAATCAAAATCACTAAGACGGCAGATGTAAAAGAGCAATTGAGTTATGCGCTATGTGACATTACGCGAAATCCATGTATCTTCATCCTTACAATTACATGGACTTTTTCAAGATTGCCCATCAACAGCAGCGCCAGCTTTGTTTGTTAATGTAGCCGTTGAGATGAAAATGTATATTTTCCGAAACATATTTAGATAAGAGACACAGTTTGAGTGACGGCCCACTCATACGAGAAATCCCACTTATGTTCCCTGTGATACCACTGCGATGATGAAGAAAGAAAAAGATAGAGGATTGGGGAAAGAGGGTTAAGTTTTAGGGTTATTGAGCACACCGAACGTTGACTGCTTACGGTTGTGTTAACCACCTCGACAAAATTCGTCAGGTGTGTGATATCTGAACCTGACTATCCGCAGCAAAAGTAGAGTAATGTCAACCTCAGCTCACATCACTGCAAGAAATGCTGATCATCACCTTCAGAAAGCTGGCAGAGTGGCGGCGTGGATGCCTAATGGACAATGCCCGAAAAGGATGCCTACAAAATTTGACAGCTGCGGCTTTGTTAGCCTTAGAAGTTCTTTCGAGCGCCGTGGCCAGAAAAATCTTGGGTCTTTGCTCGTTGACTTGACTTGAAGCCCCCCTGATGGAAATCTCAACCCTCTCATTAAGATGGGAAATAATCTCGCTTCCTTGTTTAGCCAGCTCTTCTTCCCAGCAGTTGACTGTAATGTTCCTGTGATAAAGCCAACAGTTGAAGACTCACTCTTTACAAGTTTCAAAGAGGAAGTTAGTAAACTGGGTTTGCTCCTGGTGCAATTTTATCGCTTTGGAATATACACACAAATAAATAATATATCTATTAAACATTCGCCGCAAAATAATAATTTTCCACCCAAAACAATTTTCGCGGATACCAGTACAATTTGATTTCAACAGCCAGTGGCTTAAATTATGTTGAGTAAAATTATGTATGTAAATATACATATAAACGTATATGTGAATATGCATATAAAAGGCATAACCCACTCAATTGAAGTGGATTATGTAAATCATAAATACTACGAGGGTTGCCGTTTATATTTTGGGCCTTTGTGTGATGAGCTGTAATTCGATATTTTTATAGAAAAATTTGGAATTCTTTAGCACATTCTTCCGTATAAAGTTTTCACTTATGAGCTTTATTTATTCTTCTTTCAGTGAGTTAAAAAAATCATCTTGCCCAAAAGGTGGAATAAACATAACTCGTGGAAATAACGTGCGGTAATTTATTACGATTTTTGATGTGAATATCGAGACAGGAGTGCATTGATCCACTTATTTCGACTTTTGGCGCTGAAGCAGCACACTTAGTTACTGTAAAAATCTGGTACAATGAGTTTCAAAGTTGTCATCAATCCATGCAGGACGAATTTCAACAACGCCGTCCTAAAACGGATGTTGTAACAGAAACAATCATATGACTTATTGCGAGATAGAGACATGCTTGGGCATTAGTGGAACCAACATACATTTAATATTGTATGAACATTGGGTCGTCAAGAAGATTTGTTCGCGTTGGATACCGCATATTTTGACAATTGCCCAAAAAAGGACTCCTGTCCATGGATGTAAAGAAATATTGAACCAATTCAGTTGCGGTGGCTGAAAGCATGTGTATGACATCGTAACAGGTGACAAATCTTCGATCTAGACATATGAGCGGGAACAATGAGCAATCGACAGCTTGGATGTTCCAAGACGAGCTTAATCCAAGAAAAGTTGTTCGCTAAAGGAGCGGCTCAAAACAAATGGTCTCCTGTTTTTCGGGAAAATCTGGTAATGTCGCAACTGTACTACTAGAGAAATTTTAAACAGTCAATTTTGAGCGGTACACAACCATTAGTTTGGCAGAACTTTTCGTAGAATTAAGAAAAACCAACCGACGAAGACGAATCATCCTTCGCCATGCCAATGCGAGCTCGCAAGTTTTTGAATATTCAAAAGACCAGGTGCCCTGATTTGGCAACTAATGATTTTTTTTTGTTCCCGAGCCTTTAAAATAAAATGCGAGGTCAACGTTTTTCAACACCTGAAGAAGTTGTTAAAGCCTTTAAACAGCTCGTTTTGGAGGTATCCACTTCTGAATGGCAAACGTACTTTGAAAATTGTTTCAAACGAATGCAGAATTGTATTGACTTCCCAGGAGAATATTTTGAAAAACATTGAAGCCATTTTTATTATTATTTTAACGTGTTTTCCTTTATGGGCGCAAAATATATAATTATATAAAAAACAGTTATGTATGCGGAAAGAATGTATTGGTTATTTTGTCATTTATCGCTTAACTAAGTAAAAGAGTGAGAGTGGATTTAAACAACCAAATACATTTACTGTTTTGAACAATATTCATTAATATCTTTCTAACAAATTTTAACCATCAAGTATATAATATACGTTCTATAAAAAAAGTAGGGTACGTGGATCCATGGCAGCAGACATAATATTTATTTGGGATTAAGAAAATACAAGTATAGGTATACGAAATGTAAAGAAACGTGACCATATTTTTTTAATTTTCACCGAAATATCAGAATATTTCCAGCTAAGCTACTTAAAATACTAGTCTGAGAATAAAATGTCTATTAAGAAGATATATGTGAAAAATATTTGAAATGAAGCCTATGATCACAGTAACATTGTACAAAGTTAGGATTTTACAAACTAAGCGTCAAAACTTTTTCTTTTCATATATGTATTAATTCAGTATTAGAAAGTCATCATCACAGGACAAAAAGGCGGCAAAGTGATCCAGAAATGAAGCGCAAAAGTGACAAGATCTTCCTACCTCTGCGAGCCAAAGTCCAAGAAATATCGTGTGGAGAATTCAAAAGTTGGTTTTACTATTCCAAAAGTGTTGTCGATTAACAATTCGTTGCATATGACCAAACTGTTAGTGCGCATTTCGATTCTGAGGCTCTGAAGCTTCTGATAATCACATAATCTAAGATGTACACTCGATTTGAAACGTGCAAATGTCTAAAAAAATATAATATATAAGGGAAAATTTATTTAATATTTATTTTTAAACTTGCGTAATTGCATCGAAAAAGTACCAGCGGTGACTGACAAAAGCAACTCCAAAAGCGGAAAGTCATTGCAAAATAAAACGTTGTTCATTTTCATTAAAACTGTATAATCATGAAATTCATTAGAAAATTCATTAGGTGTGAAATTATAATAATAAAAATCATTAAAGTTTGTTTGCTTAATGCTTTCTACAGAAATAAATTGCACGCGAAAACAATTGTTTCGTAATACGTTAACAGATTTTACTTTTTATATATTGTTTTACCAATTTTATTGCTAAGAAATATCTGCTCAAAACCGGCATTATTAATCAGCTCCAACCGTTTCCAGCGCTACCTGTCGACAAAGAGCAAAACAGTAAATTTTAATCTGTTCACAATTAGCCCGGTTTGTGTCTAAGGTTACACTCCAGGCAGCCACATCGATTGTGAATGCAAACACCAAAGAACGTAAGCGAACAAAGACCGTAAAAGCGAAGAGTGTAAAAAAAGAGAAGGCGCAAATGTGATATGCGATGTATTTTTAGTACAGTTGAGTTTTGAAAGGCTCGCTAGGAAGGAATTTTAGAACACCGGTAATATAGACACCACACAAAAATTGAAAACACCACACATTTTTCACCATATGATTGCATCTATTAAGGGTGTAACCCACTAACTACGCTCGAAAAAAAGGCTATTTTCGGAAATTTTTTTCAAGCAGGCTATGAATGATATTGATATAAAAGTTGTTAGGCTTGATAAATAAAGTCTTAAAATACAAGAAAAAAATTTTTTTTATTCATTTTTTGCAATTTTTTTATACAAAAACTATAGCTAAACATAACACTATGATTTAGAGATAGGTCGCTGGTCCACACGATATCTCGAGAACGGCTTATCTGAAACAGAAAAATCAAAAAGTTTTAGATTTGTTATAACAGTAGCTATAAAATAAAGTAAAATTATTAATTTTTATTAATTTTTTTTCACAAAAAACAGTGTAAAAAATCATGTTTTTTTAAATTTTTTTGTTTTTTGGCCGCCATTTTGTTATTTATTAATAAGAATTAATAATTTTACTTTATTTTATAGCTACTGTTATAACAAATCTAAAACTTTTTGATTTTTCTGTTTCAGATAAGCCGTTCTCGAGATATCGTGTGGACCAGCGACCTATCTCTAAATCATGGTGTTATGTTTAGCTATAGTTTTTGTATAAAAAAATTGCAAAAAATGAATAAAAAAAATTTTTTTCTTGTATTTTAAGACTTTATTTATCAAGCCTAACAACTTTAATATCAATATCATTCATAGCCTGCTTGAAAAAAATTTCCGAAAATAGCCTTTTTTTCGAGCGTAGTTAGTGGGTTACACCCTTAAAAGTTGTGTCATTTTCTTATTTCCGTAATGATAAGTAAATACAGAAAATGCACAAATGTTTTTAGATCAGATAAATTAATAGGTTAGGTTAGGTTAGGTTGACCTGGCTGGCTTAAAGCCATCCCGTAGACCTATTGATCGTTAGTGGTACCAGGTGGAGCTTGAATCTTACGTTTCCTTGTAGTAGGCTTTTTGTAATAAGCCTGCGTCTTTTGCGGATCTAAATAAGCTCTGAAGCTCTAACCCCGAGAGGAATTCTAACCTCTCATATTGTAGAGCTCCTAAACATTGCATTCGGGTTCTTGCTAATGCAAGGCAAGAACATAAGAGGTGTTCAAGGGTTTCCCTCTCTTCCAGTTCATTGCAGAATCTGCAGCTATCATTGTTTGCAATTCCCATCTTGTATGCGTGTTTCGCTAACAAATTGTGGCTGTCCTTTCTTGACAGGACTAGTACGAATCTAGCGTATTTATCTGCATTCTGTGTAAACATGATTTTCGCGGTTTTGCAAGTGGCTAGATTATTCCACCTCCTTTCTATCCGTGTTTTCATGCCCGCAGCGATGTCATTGTATATCGTATTGAAGGGTTTCAGTATGTCGTTTTCTTGTTCGAATTGTATGTAAACAGCGCTTTTGGCAATCTCATCTACAAATTTGTTTCCTGCAATGCCCTTATCTCAGGGTACCCAATAGATGAGCAACCGTCTGGCTGCGACTAGTCTCTCTATGGCTTCCCTTTTTTAGTTGAAATTTCATATCAGTTTATTGATTTTATTGCCACTTGACTGTCAACGTATATATTTATATTGGAATTGCTCGATGTCTTTACTAGTTCTCTTTCTGGAGCCTTTCTTACCGCAAAGACTTCTGCTTGAAAAATACTGCAGTGGTCAGGGAGCTTAATTGGCCGCTTGATGTCTAGCTCTGCGCAATAAATCCCTGCACCTACTCCGTCCATTATTTTTGAGAAGTCAGTAAATACATTAAGCTTATTGGGGCTACGTTTCATACCTCTTTTCCACCCCTCTTCTTCTATTGTTGTTTGGAATCTCTTCACCCAATTGTTAATACAGTTCAATTTGTTATTTTGTCTCCTAAATCGGCAGTTCATTACATGGTGCAAAAATTTAGAATCAGTTAAACGGCTCTCTGCGAGTTAAAAAGAATGAACTTGGGTGACGTATCTAGGGTCATGACAACGATTTGTTTACGAAAAAACTGAGATTGAATTGGTGATATACGAAAACATCAATGCAGACCACACCACACCACATTTCGCTGTCGCCTCGACCAGAGATAACTAGGTACGAAACTAGTTTTCTTGTGAGATCGTTGTCAAAGTTTGAATTTTTTATAACATTCGTCAGTAATGCCACACCGGAAGAAACATTGACTGGGTATTTTTTAAACCAAACCATCATATTCCAGTAGGCTAATATCGCCCGTATACACCTATGTAAATGTAGTAAATATAAGTACAATCAGTATAAAACGCATAGATGAGCAAAAAATTTAAAAATTTAAACAGAAAAATATTGAATACCAAAAAGAAAATTATAAAGTATTTCAGTTTTTTAATATAAAATAATAAGTGGACAACAAAAGTAAATTTGTAAAACAACGGACAGAAAATAAAAATAACATTTTTATAAGCTAACTTATTTTTTATATGATAATATAAAAATAGTTTACAAAAATATTTATGTTTTTAAAATATCAACAACTAAGGAGATCACAACTCAATTTCAAAACATAT